>JAJEKB010019617.1:0-58018 GCA_022393335.1 Macrotrachela quadricornifera
GAAGACACCATCAAAGTAAGTCAATAGGAATTTCTTTTACAGTACTTGTAGAGCTTTTCACGGCGCATCTTTTGAAAAAAAAATTAAGGTTCTAACATTTGTCTGTGGTGAGATATTCTGAAATTACTAAGTGTTGCAAAACTTTTGGGACACCCGGTATATGTTATTTTATTGCTTGTTTTGTTGATATTATTTGAATCTTGAATTTTGTTATTGAATATGAATTACGAATAACAAAATTCATAATATAAAGGAGCACTACTATATTTCATTCCATTATTTTCATATGTAAAACAACAGTTCTATAATTATTCAAAATATTATATTAAAATTAAATTATAGTGACATAGGCACAATAATATTATGAATTTTGTTATTTGTAATTCATATTCAATAACAAAATTCAAGATTCAAATAATATCAACAAAACAAGCAATAAAATAACATATATATATATAATTTGTCTTTTTCTTTTCTTTTCTTTGTTAGTGATGATGACATTTGACATGTCGAAAGCTCTAGTTAACTTATATCATATTATAAAATAAAATAAAATTTATTCTATTTATTTATTCATATAAAACTAGTAAAACCACTATATTTCATTCTATTTTATCAATATATTACATAAAAGACCTATGGTTATTCATATTATATAAGATCAATTCATGACAAAAAGCTGTCATTGTTCAGCTTGAAATGCCACAGCAATAACAACATCATTGAGTTGAAGAATATAAATAGAATACTAAGTATCCCTATACTTCCCAGATCAAACAATCCGGCAAGGAACCTGCCGGTTCCCCGGTACTACGGAGTTTTCACGGAAGCAGTATTCCGGTCGGATTTTCTTGGATTTTTCCGCTTTCTTTCCGCCAATATCCTACCGTAAACGCAGGGGGAATTTACTGGTAAAATTTTCGAAACTTTCCTTTCCAAATCCTTATCCAGGATCCGCAAAGGAGACTTCCGAATCCCACCTGACTTTATGCGGATTTCTCGTTCAGGTTCCGAAATCCTTCCTGCCACCGTTTCCCATATAATTCCGTTCCATTTCGATCCAAAACTCGACCCCACGACGAAGAATCCGAGAAAGAAACGGCAGGAAAATTTCGCTCAATTTCCAATATGATCCGACAATCGGATTTAATATGCGTAGGTGGATTAGATAGACGTCTGCCGATACAATGTGCGTAGGTGGATTAGATAGACGTCCGCCGATACGATGTGCATAGGCGGGTACATGCATATATATAGGGGTGTCATTTCAGTTAAACAGTCATTTGGTAGTTAAACACTTCACAAGTAAGTTGACCAAAGAAGACTTGCAAAGGTAAGCTGAAATCTAATCTTGAGATTGAGAATTCAGGTTTTGATCATCATACACATCATTAATACTCAACTAATTAGTAATTGACTAATTATTGGTTGACTAATTAGTACTCAACTAATTAGTACTGATCTTATGAGTACTCATCGAATTACGATTCAACTAATTAGTACTCATCGTATTAGTACTCAAATGGGAGGGAAATACGCGGGAACCGGTGAGAACTCGCTGGGAAGTGACTCGATTCCTTCCGGTTCCTTTTGGATCCGGATGCGGGAATTTTCGACCTCCGATATTCCGCGGTTGATCCAGTAAGGATCCGGCGATTTTCCGTGTTAATCCTGTGAACGTATTTCGCCGGCCATATCGGGAAACGATCCGGTGATTTCCGTGCAGGAATACTGCTTCCTTTTCCATAGTTTTTTCCCGTGGGTTCGTGAAGGAAGTGCACGGGAAACCGCTGGAATGTGCTGGAAAAGTGTGTTGTTCCTTCAGGTTCCGGAAGCCGGAAAGTTCGACCTGGGTTTTGACTGTATTTTGACAAATATACGTTATTCGAAAAATGTGTCGATGACAGTAAATGAATCTATATGATTAAGATTCACGAATGTACCATTCTGAAATGAAAAGATTTCAGCGTCAATGTCGTATAAGAATTCAAAAAAAGACTTTATACAATTTCCATCTTGTTGAGCAATGTAAATGTATCGAAAATGAATGAAGTACGATTCAACAGATTATACAAAGTAATAAAATTTTTTTAAACTATTGCTGTCCAATTTTGAGACATACTTTGATTGAAAAGAAAAATTGACAGTTGGTGAAATTTTGATGCAGTTCAAAGAAAGATTCTCTTTCAAACGATATGCATCATAAAAAATTATCAAATGTGATTACAAAATTTGAATACTCGTTGATGTCGGCTGCAAAGATTTCAACAAAAATTCAGATAGAATTCACAAATAGGATTAAATCATCTTGGTACTTAAATAGTAGTCAATTATTCCCGCGACTGTAGGGTGGATCATATGACAAAAAGTAGTTTATGGCAGGGCCAAAAGAACATCCAGATCAAAAAAAACATTGTCTAAAATATCAATGAGATTGGTTTCGCACATGTGCCTCTTGTAAAGTTTGACCAAAGGTTGTCGGGGTCGAGGAATCGAATGGTGCTATTAATTTTTCGTTTTTTTCAGATAGTTGTTTTTGCTATAAAAAGCTTCTTATAAGAAAATAATGATTTTCTAATGAGGAAGTTTTCATTGAGGTGCTGATTACGCAACGGGAAAAAAGCGATACTTCGAAAAAAAATGAAGTACAGCTGAAGTAGATCTGAAGTAAACCTGAAACATAGAGCTAGACAAGCTGAAGCTCACGAATTCCGTTCATATCAACTAAAGAGCTGCTCAAATAGCTCACTTCAACGAACTGAGCTTTCCCAAACAGCTCAGCTCAAATGAATTGAGCTGTTTGAACAGTTCTTCTCCACAAGCTGAGCTTTCTCAAACAGTTCGGTTCAAATAAACTGAATAATGTAAACAGTTCTTTTGAACGAACTGGACCTTTGAACCAATTCTAGTCATCAATGACTATATATTGAGGGTATTCTTGGGTCATCAACTACTATATATTCAGCGAATCCTTAAGTCATCAAGCACTGTATGTCGGGGGTGCCCTCAGGTCATCAGCTACTATATTTTGAGGTGCTCTTGGGCCATCAAGTACTGTATATCGGTAGCACTCTTAGGTCAACAACTACTATATATAGGAGTACCCTTAGGTCAACACATACTATATATTGAAGATATCCTTGAGTTATCAACAGAGATGGCACTTTAAACTCTAAACTTTAATTGATGTTCAAATTTTACAGACGGTAAGGAATGCCTTACATCTTCCAGCTTTATAGTATCTAAGTATCTATTGGGAATTACTGATCACGGCGTCCGCTTCCTTATTAATCGAAAAGTGACCAACAAGATGGCAACAAATTGTAAGTCGCTTATTTCATCGATAACCGTGAGGGACTCTACGTGGACTTTTGTAGAGCATCTCTGATAGCCTCAAAGTGGCCCGAACAATCCTATACTCCGTGCTTATCTTCACGGAGAAAAGATGCTTCAAAATCTGATTGGCTGAAACTCTTGTGTAACAGCCAATCAGATGCCGAGGCGTCTTTTCTCCATGAAGATAAGGACGCAACATAAGGTTGTTCGGATCAATTTGAGGCTATCAAAGCTGCTTTACAAAAGCCTTCATAGAGCCTCTCGCAGTTGTCCATGAAATAAGCGAGTTACAATTTGCTGCTATCTGGTTCGCCACTTTTCGACTAATAGAGAAACGCACGCAGCGATCAGTAATTTTCGATAGATACTTAGATACTATAAAGCTGGAAGACGTAAAGTATTCCTTACGTCTGTAAAATTTGAACATTAGTTAAAGTTAAAGCTTTAAAGTGTTCGTAGTTCAAACTTTAATTAAGATGTTGAACTGGCTACTTTAATAAAATTCTAAAGTTTTAGTGTTTAAGTTCAAACTTTAACTAACGTTTAATGTGTGTTTAGAGTGAGAGTGAAACGCTTAGTGATGAAATACGGGTATCCTCAATATATAGTAGATGAAGATCCAAGAGTACTTCCAATATATACTTGTTGATGACTCAAGGGTATCCCCGATGTACAGTATTTGATGACCTAAGGGTACTCTGAATATGTAGTAGTTGATGAGTGGAACTGGTCCAAAGGTCCAGCTCGTTGAAAAGAGTTGTTTGTACAGTTCAGTTCGTGGAACTGAGCTTTTTGAAAAATTGATTAGCTCTGAATTAGAGCTGAGCTTTGTCGGCCCATACTAATGAACATTATTCCGAAACAATGGAAATCAAAGAAACTGAGAAAGTCAAAACGTCTTTTCTTTCTTCTTGGCTATTAGAAAGCTGTGAATAAAAGGTGCTAATTGAATATTAGTGAACTGCAAGCGAACCTCAGATTGAGAACAACTGAAGTAGACCTGAAGTAGATCCGAAGCACACACTACGGAAATATCGCTTCCCCCCCCCCCCCCTTCCTTGATCATATGTCAATATTTTAGAATTTGTGCAGAAGAGTAGATATATAAAAACGAATTTATTTCTCACTAAATGGGTGTGAGGCAATATAAAAATGTACAGAATGAGAGAGAATTTCAGACGCTACTATAAAGAATTATTTTCATTATGGAAAATTTTGAAACACATATTTTTTAGCCTTCTGGAATAAAGATGCATAAAATATAATTACTCAACCTTTTCTATACTAAATGAATGCAAGAGAAAATCTGCATGTATTTTCATAATATCACATACTGAAGAGATATTATGAAAAAGAAACAGTACTGATCAATATACCCTCTTGTTATTTTTTACTTTTGGAAAATCTAGATGGCATTGCTACTCTTTTTTCTAAAGTAAAAATAAAGTATTATTAGCATAAAAGTAAATCATGGATGGCAAAAAATAATATAAGACGTTATATGATGTTAATATTGCACATCGATTTTTGACGAAGATGATTCTAAATGGCGTCGTTTACATTATGTAGTCTGAGATGACCAATTCTTACCGAAAATTCTATGCAGAACGATCATCGGTTTTTACCGTTTAAAAGAAGAATTATGACATTTCTAACGATGTGAATAATCACTCTGGAATTCTATTCAATAGTTTTAAAGAAGTTTATGATACCTCATATATTTTTATTTCATTACCTTTCAACATCGATACTTATTGCTTCAGAATAATAATAAGTAAACGTTAAGTAGACATAGACATACTTGGATTTCCTATGTACATTCTATTCTTCTATTCAATACTTTAATTTCCCTCGTCAGACTGACCATCAAAATATATAATAAAAAGGAAAGAATTTCGTCTTCTTGAATATTTATTTCAAATTGAAAGCAGATAAAATATTAGATTCAAAACCAAATAATATAAGGCAGTGCACACGAAAAAGCAATGAGAGAAGATCGAATAAAATAGAATTCTTAAGCAAAGCATAGCAAGAGTTATCATGAAAAAACGTTTACATTTATTAAAAGCGAAGATAAATTTAGTTCGATTTTGAAAGTTGATAAATACGAATATAAACTTCAAGTTTTTTAATCGTATTTTAACTACTTTTATCCAACATTGAAACTAACAGATCCCGATCCACTCACAGTGATTGTGAATGATCCTGTTATCTCTACAGAGTGTGTTGTAACAACCAAAATATACTTCGTTAAAGTATTCATAAGCACAATAAGCAGAAATTGATAATTGTCACCAGCATCATCATCAAATGATATTAAATTTTGAGATGAAACAGAAGAATTGAAACTGTTATTGTATATATATCCATATGTATTCATGTTACTATTGCATTTAATAATATAATATCCTTTCATGGATACGTTTAGTTGAATAGCTTCATAATAGTACAGGGAACTATTTGAACAACTACTTCTACGACAAAATTTTTGACTTGAGTTGGTCAAAGCTGATGAATATTGTGATATCGTTGTTATTGAACCACCTGTAATGAGAGAAAAATATAAACAAACAATCGTGATAATTTGTACAGAAACATCTTAGTATCAATAAACAATGCACTATAACGCTAACCATTCAGTATACGACAATAATTTTCTTCTTGTTCTTTTTCACGTTTCTTTTTGATCTTTCGTTATTTTTTTTGATTTTATTTATTCATTTTTACTGATCTCTGTCCCCAGATGAATGAATCTGATGGGCAAACACTATTTTCTTATTTGAGTATAAATTAGCATTTTATCCAGTATTAGAAGTCGGTCAAATCGTACGATCGGATTCCATCGGATTTTGATAGAATTTCCTTGAATTATAGATAACTCCAATAGAATCATGATCGGATCTAGTTATTAGAACGATTCTCCTGAGTTGGTGAAATTTTTATATTTATTATTTATTATGTTATTCGCTATTTGCTTTATCTCTCAATAAATAAAACATATTCGATTATCAGATCTTACGAACAATCACACAGATATCACCGTAATCAGATCTAGAAGGTTGTTTTATAACGAACTCTTAGTTCTTTACTAACTTAGTCTACATTATAAAAGATGTCTGAAGATACTGATACAAACTCCGATAAGAATCTCACAAAATAAAATTTGAGAGGTAAAGCGTCCTGTTGGATAAGATAACTTCAACTGAATCAAAATGTCATATATGCCGTTTTGTAGAGTGACTTGCAACTCATCAAATCGTATAAAAACAATTCGTATTCTCATGAAGGTATAACGATTTGAAAGTCTATATAGCATCTATCAGCATATTATAGTCTTATTAGATCTCTAAACCAATTTCTTTTTAAATTTTATTTAAATCGAACATTATATGTTCTTGATTTCTATATGTTTAATAAGTCTCGTCGTCGTTTTCATCCGATCGAAAACCGATTAATTTCATGAGCTTCCGATATAATATTTCATTTTTTGCGTATGAATGTATCCGATATCAAGCATCAATACATAGTTGATCAGACGGAGAACTACCAGAAATTGTTTGATATAAAGTTTTATAATTTATGCATGTTATTTCTCTTTGAAAGTTTTAACTTAGTAATCAAATTCACAAATAGTTATCGAAAAAAGGCAAAATCTTTGATCGGAAGTGTACAATGGTGTTATAATATGGAGATATTCATTTTTTCGATACAAAAAAATTTTCGCTAGTAAAAATGTATATATGTTCATCTAATAATTTTCATATAAAAATTTTCGGAGCTGATAAAAAATAATTTGACTGACAAATCTCTGTAGAGAGTAGAAAAAATCGAAATAAAAAGTTTTCGAAAAATCAAAAACTGTTCCTCAAATCATATGTCGCTTCGTACCCTTTGATATGTCTGAAAATTCAGGAAAGATTTACTAAAATAGAAAGCAAGTTTGTCTTAATCCATCGTTTTTCTTTCCTACTACTCAGAAAAACATGACATATAAATAAATGTATTAATACGAGTTAAAATTTTGTAAAAACGTTGTTCCCACGAAATTAACTACGTTTTTTCACGACCTCAGAAATATTGAACCGTTCTATATCCGTGAAATTCGCTTAGATTTACGCATCGTTACTCATTTTGTATCGTGTTCTACCTGACTATGAAAAGGTGACCGTTGTTAGTAGTGGTGTAACCATCCTGGGGCCAACTGGGACTCAGTCCCTTTATCGGTCCTATGAGCCCCATTATCCGCAGTTTCAACTTATCAAATATTCAAAATCAAAATAAATGACAATCGATCAGAACATCTCCATTGAATTTTCAATTACTGGGGACGCATATGTAATTAAATTGAATATAATAAAGCTCCCTCTTTTCATCATTAAAAGTGTTGCACAATTTATTGATGATCTTTTGGAAATTCATAAAAATATCTGAATTATGCTCAAATAAAAAATAATTTTTTTCGTTTATTTTTACAGTGTGTTTTTCTTATATATGATCTAATTGGTTACCTATCTAGAGTAGTAGATGCCTACACATAAGCTTTTAAATGTTGCAATATCAAGTCGCTGCATATAAAAATGGTCAATAATTAAAAGAGATCAAAATCGGTCGAGAGCTGTTAAATGATTTATAATTCTAATATCTGGATCCTTAACATGCCAATGAACAGTCTATATTTTGGATTTGATAGTTTGGTGTGAAGAGCTTTATCTGCACGCGATTATGTTTAGTCTTGTTAACTAACAACATAAACACCTTTATTATAAATCTATCTCTCTTACCTGGACGATATCCGGCATCAACTGACATTTGTAAATTTCCGCCAATGCCAATACTTGTTTTGAGATAGCACAAACGCGTATTTCTAAACCAGCTGAAAGCATTACAAGTGGCATCCGCTGAGCATTGAGCACAACAATCTGCATACGTAGTTTGGTTTGTTGCTGAACCAAGATTATTTCCTGGATAGTCCCAATCATGTTTCATCACGAAGTTGTCACAAGTAACTAAATACAATGAAATGAATATAAAATATTATAGACGAATTTTTAGTCTAATAGTTAAAAAAACAATATTTTAGAATGATTCTTCGATAGAGTGAAAAATCAGAATCTGAAGAATGTAATATCGACTTCCAATTGAGTTATTCTATTACACTCGAGAAAAATATGCTAAATAAACTTTCTGAGGATTCATATAGCTATGCTATACATTGAGTGCATCCTATAAAAACATATCTATTTAAAAAGGAATACCTATCGTTTAAATTCTAGAGGAATAAGCATTTGAAAAGAAATATTAGAAATATCACACAAGTATATGTTACTATATCATATCATTGATGTTCAAGGCACATCTTTTGATAAAGCTAGAATTTTTCTTCTCTATCGTTTCTTACCTGTACGATATCCAGCATCGACTGACATTTGTAAATTTCCACCATTACCAATAGTTGATTTAAGATAGCACAAACTTATATTTCGATTCCAGGTAAATGCATTACATCTTGCATCAGTCGAACATTGATAACAACAATCCGCATACGTAGTTTGATTTATCCCTGGTCCAAGATCATTTCCTGGGTAGTCCCAATTGTGTTTCATCACGAAATTGTTACAAGTAACTAAATACAATAAAATATCATGGTCGATTTTTTATTCTAATAGTCAGAGAACAATATTGTAGGAGAATTTTTCAATAGAGTTAACAGATTACAATTTACTCATTCTGCTACATTACAAAAAAAACCTATGTTAAGTGATTTCTGTGTGGGATTGCATAACTTTGCGAAAATTTCCGAGTATTGTATAAATACATGAAAACTCGTTAGAAATTTCGTGATATCGTAAGTATGCTATAACAAATTTTTCAGATTTTTATTCACAACGAGTTTGGTATTGAATATTGAGAAGTATCGACGTCAGGAAAGTTAATCACTTATCTGTTCTACATTGTCTTTGATTCAGAAAGGCAGCTGTTAGCTATTCAAAAACTCAACAAATGAAATCCATTTTATCTGGTATTCGTCCCTGTATATTTCTTATTTTTGGGCTATAGCAGTTTGGATCTTTTCCATTAATGTGTATATAATGAGAAAGTGTAGGATTCAACGCATTACATGATATATTAATCATCAATAACAAATATAAATAAAAACATGAAAAATCTATGAGAAAAAATATATGATTACTATATCATGTGATGCATTGGTATTTGCATGTTCTCGTTATAGACACATTATCGGAAAAAACCAAACTAAAATAATGTAAAGTAGAAATATCCAGGAACAGGATATACCAATTGACTATAGGTGTTTTAATTTCATGTGATTTTCCTTCGAATGAACTTTTTTCAGAGGATATCAAATTCGTTTCTTTACATTTTTCATATTCAAGCCGATGCTTTCGACGATCATTTCAATGATTTCACGATTGGTATCAGCAGGAAAATCAATAAAAGCATTCATATATAGAATGTGCATATTCGATCGATTTTCTATGCTTAATTTTAATCAATTCTACTTACTTACGGACAAAAATCAGTTATGCTCTAGACTTTTCCGATCTGATTTGGACCACTCTATAAAATAAATGCTAAATAAAGATCTATTTGGAACTCAATATACGAACATTTGATATGAAAATTTAACTATTGACTAAGTGAATAAGACAGAGAGGAAGCTGAATAAAATTTTAAATATATTTTCGCGAGCGTTTCGCATGAAAAAATAAACAGTTAAGTGATATAAAAGGAAAAATTATAATTTAGTTTCAATGTGGTTGTTAGATCCTCACAATTTAGTCAAAACATTTTTAACAACATTTATCACCATCTTAATCTCTTTCTCGTTATTTATCTTGTGATCCATCACTTTTCGTGTAACCGCTACATCTGACTGACTCTTATTGTCTATCTATTCTATACAAGTGCATGTACTATATGTGACAGGAACAATTTATTATGTGAAAAAGGGAAACAAAGCAGGTATGACTATCTCACCAGTGCTTCTCTAATCACTTTCGTCACGACATCTCATGATAAAACTAGATTTTTTCTTCTCTATCGTTTCTTACCTGTACGATATCCAGCATCAACTGATATTTGTAAATTTCCACCATTGCCAATAGTTGATTTGAGATAGCACAAACTTATATTTCGATTCCAAATAAACGCATTACACCTTATATCTGCTGAACATTGTGCACAACAATCTGCATATGTCGTTTGGTTTATTCCTAAATCAAGATCATTTCCTGGGTAGTCCCAATTGTGTTTCATGACGAAGTTGTCACAAGTAACTAGATATAATGAAATGGATATAAAATAGCACATATGAATTTTTATTCTAATAGTTAGAGAACAATATTGTAGGAGGATTTTTCAATAAAGTTAACAGATTACAGTCTCAAGAATATAAAACTAACTTACAATTTACCCATTCTGCTATATCACAAGGAACTATATCAAGTAAATCCTGTGTGGTTTTGCATTTTTCTGCGAAAACTTCAGAGTATTGTATAACAATTCGTATAGATTTCACCTGATCTGTAATTCAGATAACTATTAACAAATCAGTAACTCATTTATCTTCTCTCCATAATAAATATAGATAATGAATTATCATAGGACATTTTCATGTAATGAAATCATTTAGTTTGATCTAATAAATTATCAACGATATGATTGAAATACAGCAAGTAGTTAGAATCAAAGACAACGATATAAATTATCACAAACATAAATAAATATATTTAATTAACTCGCGAAATATAAATCAATTTAATATTTATAAGTTTATACATCTATATAACAAATTCTCAAACAAATCAATGAACACTGGAATGATAATAATCGTAAATTTGCACTTGAAATCCTTGAAAAATGGTGTTAGATTTATTCATAATATTTTTTATTTTATAATTGAATACGATAACATGAAGAAACTCAGCTGACAAGGGAAAGATCCTAATTGTCCAATCGATTTTGAGTCGAGACTATGTACGATACGTAGACCCGAATGAATTCTTAATACCCTGAAAAAATTCGGGCCGCTGGCTTATTGCTATGGAGATATTACACTTTAACAGTATTTTTTTAAATAAATGCCGTGGTCTCCCTCAGGGACATCAGAAAACCTCGTTTTCAAATTTCGACTTGAAAATTTGGATAGAGATATACTTCAATGAGAATAGTTTATTGTGAATGTTTTTGAGACTTTTTCATCTGCTTTTATCGTAAAATAGGAGCATCAAATCTGCCAGTGTATAGAGACTAGCTATTCATAACTGTATCCTAGGATAGGAAAGAAGAAAAAATCTTAAATAGTCATAGTAAACTATTCTCATTGAGGTCTATCTTTATCCAAAGTTTCAAGTCGAAATTTGAGAATGAGTTTTTCTGATATCCCTGAGAGAAACCACGACATTTATTTAAAAAAATACCGTAAAAGTGTAATATCTCCATAGCAATAAGCCAGTGGCCCGAACTTTTTTCATAGTATTCAGAACTCATTTGGATCGACATAACGTACATAGTCTTGACTCAAAAGCGATTCGACAGTTGGGCCCTTCCCTCATTAACATAAAATAATAACAACAACTAACCTCAATAACTGGTAAAGTAAAATTAAAAAGATCATCTTAGTTGTATACTTATATTTAATAATGAGAGAACTTTTGGTTAGACCTAAGTATAGATTTCGGATTAGTCTGAATTGCATCGCATTGACAAAAAAAATTCATTTTCACTGACTCAATCGTATCAAACCCGACTGAACTTAATCTAAAATATATTGATGCCATTTTTATATTATTTACATAACAAAATACATTTTCTGTGACTATTGATTAAAGCATTAAGTTGAGCATGCGTCAAATTTTTGTCATAGTAATTTTATTTGAAATTCCAAGAAACGGAATTCACTATCTCATGAATAAATCACTGAACAGTTTTCATGTAATACAATTCTTCCTCTTATAGAAATAGGTATATGTTGTTAATGTACAGATCTTTTTGTTTCATTTGGCATTTCATTTCAATCAAGTTAATTGAGAGCATAGAACATTTGGTCAATTAGATTTTTTGTACTGTAACCGATTATTTCAATGATTTTATAGTAAAAATGAGCAGGAAAATCAACAAAAACAATCGGATATGAAAGCAGGAGTACAATGCTTGTGTTCGATTCTATTCGCAAAAGGAAAAAATTTCGTTGTGCTCTGGACTTTTTTTTAACTGATTTATATTAATCTATAAAACAAATTCTAAGTAAAAGTTTATTAGAAAAATCGATACACAAACATTTCATATAAAAATTTAACTATTAAATAAAGTAAATAAAAAAAACAAGATGAACCGAAGAATTTCAAAGATATTTTTACGAATATTTCGCATGTGAAATATATCTTTTAACGGGAGAAAAGTGTATGATGCCTTATCTACCTTTCCAAGAAACTTAAAAAAGTTTCTAGAAAGTAGCAAAAATTTCTCAACATTGAAGAAATTTCTATTTATTTAATGGCTGTAGGTGAAGGCAAATATTGTCAAATCTTTTTCCATTTTTCAATCGATTGTCCATTATAGATTTTTGGGGCAAAAAAATGCATTTATTAGAAATTTGAGGACGCATCAAATCGAGAAAAGTAAAAATTATAAATAATTTCTTATGCAGTCATTAAACTTATCTAAGTCGAATATAAAATTGATTTGGACAGGAAAATCTATGATTTAAATGTGAGAGAATCCAGTATTTGAAATGAAATATACGCTATTTCATCAAAGTCTATGGTTCATGTTCAATATAGATCTTTTGCAAAAAATACGATTATTCTAATCAATCATTTCTTACCGAAACGGTATCCAGCATCGGCTATCATAGAAAAATTTCCACCATTGCCAATACTTGATTTGAGATAGCACAAACTCATATTTCGATTCCAGGTAAATGCATTACATCTTGCATCGATTGAACATAGATAACAACAATCTATGGAAGTACTTTGGTTTGTTGGTAGACCAAAATTATTTCCATAATAATTCCATTTCTGCATTCTGATGAAATTGGAACAATCACCTAAACAGAATTCAATGAATAAAAAGTTTTATATCTTAATGTTTAAAAAAAAGTATTTTAGAATGATTTTCGACAGAACGAATAAACTAATATGTCAACAATATAAAATTATTTTCAAATTTATCCATTCTGATAGATTGAAAAAAATTCTGCTAAACTAATTTTGAATCATAATAAGTTTGGTAGTGAGTATTCAAATGTATTGTCGTCAAAAAATTTCTCACTTAACTGTTTTATATTGACTTTAGATGAGAGAGACAGATATTAACTATAGAGAAATTCAACGAATTAAATCGATCTTTCACTTTGTAAATGTATCTCGGTATTTGCATTTCAATATCAGAATAAACTTTAAAGTTAAAAGACATTATTTATTCTTGAATATATCTTCAATTAAACAAGAATTCACAATTCTATTAAAATTTTACTTCTTCCATTATTTGCAGAAAAATTCATTAATCCTGGACCAATTCCCATGACGGAGAATGATCCGATTGTATTTTTCTGATTTGTTGTTACAACCAAAATGTACTTTGTTTCAGTTTCAAGAGTTAAGCTAAGGCCAAATTGCATATTACCACCATTGTCGTTGTCTGAGTATAATAAATTTTGCTTGACAGATAAAGGATCAAAAGAATTTTTATAGAGAGATCCGTACGTATCAATAGTACTATCTGATTGAATTGTATAATATCCACTTTTTGACACATTGACTTGTATAGCTTCATAATAAAAGTTTGTTGCTGGAAGTTCACATATTTTACAATATTGTGGGCTACTAGTAGACAATGATGATGAATATTGTGATTTTTCGAATGATGTATCATCTTATGAAAATAAACAGAAAAATTAGCATTTTTTATTTCAATTAAATAAACAGTTTAGATAGAGAGTTGGAATTGATCTCTATGAGATTTTAATAGTCATTAATCTTATTAAGTTACGAATTGTAATGATTATGTTTATCCTCAATCAGACACGAAAACATTCAAAACACATAACAACTTACTTAAGACATTCCTCTACATCGAAAAGTACAATTTGGACAAATTTTATTTTTATTTTAGATGATAAATTTAACTTTGCTTAGATAAAATTGTAAAGTATCGAAAGTTGAAGATTTGATATAACTAGAAGGAACAATCATGCACTATGATGCGTTATGCTTCTTGGACGTTCTAAGCAAATTTCGAAAATGATTAACCACATCTATATGCGAGTATCATTATGTGTTTTTTCTTCAGTAGAAAACTCGACTGTTCTAAACGAATCATTCCACGTATTGTACTAATAATGAGCTGTATTATATCAAACATTCGAACTGAAGAACGAGAAATGAAATTCTACTGTATCAATCATTAATGGGCTAGTCTTATAGTTGTATTTCCATCTGCTTCGCATATACCATGTTCTCACACACTCATCCATTATCAAATTAATTTTGAATAACAATTCACAATTGGTGACAAACTTATAAGTGCTCTATTGTTTTACTTATGCTATAGAATTCTATTCTCAGAAAAGAAACTTATGTACATCGAACATCTTCAGTTTTTTACACAAGAAGCGTGTGCATTACAAATAATGAATCTAATATTAATTTTGCGCATAGGTTAGAAGTTCAATAACCTGCTCAATTACACAACTGATCTGTGAACAATAAATAACACAAATGAAGTTACAATGAAAACCATAGGCTAACAATAAGATAAAAGAATGACACAAGAATAATATGTTTTGCCTTTCTCCACAAACTAGACAAAACGAAAAGAGAAAAATAAAAAAAAATTTACACGTAGAAGGATGATAAACTCTGTTTCTATCCGATGAAGAGAATTAGACAACATGTACAGGGTGATCCAAAAGCCACTTAAAAAAAATTTCAGTATCTCCCTAGTGGCTTAGTCAGGCAAGCTGTTTTTTTTGTCAATGATGTAGGCATGTTCAAAGTTTATATTTATCAAGACATACTTAGAGAAACCTTTTGTTAAATATTACCATTGACATTAACAAAAAAATTTGACTTTTTCTATAAATCGGAAAAGACAATATAGAGAGTGATGCAAAAGTCACTTTGCTGAAAAACAGAATTGAATATTTCCACTACTAATTGAGCAAACGAGCTGATTTTTTTTATCAATTCAAAGAGTACGTTCGAGCTTTATATTGATAAAGGCATGCCTAGAAAGACCTTTTCTTGAATATATTGTTTTTCTCCTCTATCTGTGAAAAAGTAAAATTTTTTTGTTAATGTTAATAATAATACTTAGCAAAGGGTTTCTCTAAATATGTCTTGATAAATATAAACTTTGAACATGCCTACATCATTGACAAAAAAAATCAGCTTGTCTGTTCGAGCCGTAAGGGAGATAATGAATTTTTTTTAAAGTGACTTTTGGAACATCCTGTATAATAGTTTATTACTGAAATCTTTATTAAAATCGTTGAACCCTAACTCATCTCCTTATAGCAAGCTACCTGGGAAAGACTAACAAGTTTATTTCCATTTTCTGTGCCTGCCAGTCATACATATATGTAATTGTGAAATAGAAACAGAGAAGATTATAGTTATGATATAATCTAAACTAGAAAGAATCATCTCTCTAGTCAATATTTACTATTTCATGTTACATAATTTAGGCATGTTTCACCGCGTATAACTGCAGTAGAATAGTTAAACAAAATACTTATAACTCACCAGTAAAAGATGAATACTATACACTACTATCAGCAATCAACTAACCAATTATGATGCACATTGTTTGTTGAGAACATGATAGTTAAATGATTTTGACGGTTTTGCTTTTCCTCTTAGTAGTCGAAGCAAAACAAAAAAAGCTTGTTAAAACATGTTTTTTCAAAGAAAACGTGATGTTGTGAATTTTTTAAAGATTTTGGCTAGTATGCTTGAAAAAACCGTTAAAACGAGTTTAGAATAAGAACTTTGCGGGACAAATACATTTACACAGTTTTGACCAGAGCCCGAAAACGAACCGAACTGAGTCGAACCAGTTCGGTTCGGTTCGGTTTGAGTCGAACCGAACCGAACCGAACCCAAACCGACTTTTTGTAAACTCAATCGAAACGAACCGAACCCGAACAGACTTTTTGGAAACTCATTCGAACTGAACCGAATTCGAACCGGGCAATCTTGGCTCGGTCTAGATCGATTGCAGTTCTCAGTTTTTAAAAGTCGCCTTACATACTCAAAAAAATCTTTCATTACTCTCAAACGGGTCACTAGTGAGAGGGTAGTTAAAATAAGCGATTATCTGTCGTTAGAATACTGGTATACAGCTTTTTTACATTATTTTTGCTGACCCGAACCAAACTCGAACCGATATTTTGAAAAACGAATCGAACTGAACCGAACTCGAACTGACTTTTTAAAAACTCAGTCGAATCGAACCGAACCTGAACCGATTTTTAAAAATTCAATCGAACCGAACCGAACTCGAATCAGAAAAGTTCGGTCCGTTTCGGGCTCTGGTTTTGACTGTCAATTGTCTACTTGGATTAGTGTGAGAAGAATAACTAATATTAATTATAATCCATTGAAATTAAAGTATTCGATAATTTCAAGAAAAGATGTTTAACTCATAATCCGAGTTCGACTTTTGAGGTTAAATTCAAAAGCTGGTTTAGGACAGTTAAGTGTAGACACTTACTTAATAGGATATTTACTTCCAAAAAGATTTCAGAGTAGGTATCAGAATAAGGTACAATTAACAGATGTTCCAACATAAATGTTTCTTTACGTATTTTACCGAAAACTCGGTCAAAACTCACCGTATCGACCTAGTTTTTCTTTAAGGCACATAATTTTGCTTCTTACAAAAATTATTCTTTTTTATTTATATAAATGATCTCCATTATTTTTAGAAACTTTTAACAAACGAGTAGTCCATGAATTATAACTGTCAAAGTCCATTTTCGGGTCTAACATTTTTCTTTGCCCTATTTAATTCTTCAATTAAGTCTTCTTTTACTGTTATTCAATGGCAAACCAACGCCTTAGCCAGTTCATCCCACTTAGGGATGCACCAGTTCCAGTCATGACTGGTACCCAGTCGGACTGGTACCCAGTCGGACTGGTACCCAGTCGGACTGGTACCCAGTCATGACTGGTACCCAGTCGCGACTGGTACCAGTCGTGACTGGGGCATTAAAAATTTTATCGTTAATTTTTTACACGAATAATATCTACCTCTTTCCTATAATGTTATTACAAAGTTTATTACAGTATTATAAGAAAGCGGAAGATGTTATTTATGTCAAAACTTAAAGATAAAATTTTTGATGACCCAGTCATGACTGGGTACCGGTCATGAGTGGGTACCCAGTCCGACTGGACTGGTGCATCCCTAATCCCACTTGCAATAGTATAATTGATTTAAAGCCGAACTATTTGCTGGCCAACGAGCTTTATCCAGCCATGGTAGAAAATGATCTCGACATTGTTGAGTTATATGGTGAATATGTGGCATAGCTTCATATTCTGTTGAAATATCCAGTTATTATGGAAGATCTTATTACCATATTCAAGAACAATTGAAAGTACTTCTTTGATGTATTGGTCATGATTCAAAGACCCGTCTTCAAAAACAACCAAGCGAATCATACTTTTGGAACATACATCGAGTCATACTCAATTTGCGAACTTTTTTGTAAGGACAACATCCAGGATTGTCTCTCAAAATCTGTCAATACTCATTAGAGGGATACTCAATTTATGAGGCAATTTTCGAGCTAACATTCTTTTTCTACCTTTCATTCGACTTTTCACTTTTTGAATAGCTGCTGCTATTCAAACAATGCGTGAAGAGTCTGAAGTTGATGAGAGATTGATCGCTCTGGTTTCGTGTATTATCTTGCATCATTTCAGCACCGGAGACAGGGGAACTAGGGGGCTCAGCCTTCCACCCTCTACGAATCGTTGAGCTCCTCCTAGCTGAAAACTATAGGTCGTAGAATACAGAAATTTTCCTAAGATGTAGCTCACCTCTGAGGAAGAGTACAGGGCATCTTTGCGAAGCTATCCCCTCGGTCATCATTCTTTTTGAAAAATTAGGAAATGTGTAGTAGTGCTGTCAAGAACTTTTTTATATTGTAGGAGTCCCGAACAATTTAAGAGGGCTGAGCTCCCCCCTCCTCTCAGCTGAAAGTTCTGGCTCTGCCACTGCATCATCTTTTGAGTTTTTCTATAGAGAGTTCTTTACTTAAATTCTAAAAAATTTTCTTTGGATTATTGTCTCTCTGATACTTTGAAAAACCAACTTTTATTTTTGTAAATAATTACTTTTCATCATCTAAGAAAAAATAATGAATTCCCACTGTGTGTGAACTCTATCAATTAACAGAATATTAAAATCTGCATTTTTACAAAAAAAATAGGTCGATACCATGAGTTTTGAATGAGATATTGGCAAAATACATAAAGGGACATATATTCTGACACACCCGTTATATTGTTCAATGAAAACAACAAGAATTGAGTAACAATAAAGAATGAGAAAGATTCTCTACACAGATAGAAAATATTCAGCAGATTTAATTAATCCTTGAGAATAGTCCATTTTCTGACATGTTCATATTTCTATAAAATCATTTTTTAGATTCATCAAATAGTAATATAAGACAACTCGTTGTCTATAAGTAAAGAAGCATTTCTCGAAGTTGTCAAAAAAAGCAATTGGCATCGCTATTTTTATGAAGAATTGTGCTACGTTTGACGCTAATTTATACGGTTATGATGCTTGAATATAGTTTATCATTATAATGATAACGACCACCAACGTGCTACACATTCAGTTTAATTAGCTTTATTAATTTTTTCCAGAACTCGATCATTTAGAATTAAGTAGTCATGTGATTCGCGAACAAATATCGTTATGTAGGTACTCTCATTCCTTAGAAAATCTATTTCACATGTTGGAAGGTTTCAATTGTTCAGCAGACAAATCAATTTATTAATTACTAAAGATTATAACAACGAGTAACATGAGATACGCCATTCTTTAAAATCTAACTTTTCTCAAATAGTGAAAAGTTTAACAAATATAAAATTTCTTATTGTTTATGAATATTTCTATTGGAATGTGGTTCATTGTAAATCACAATAATGGAGTAATCTATAGAACTATAAATATTCTTTATTTTCGTGGCTAGTTTTTTATTGAAAGAAGAACTCTTAAATAGATTAAATTCTTACTTATTAGATTGATTCGAGTGAAATTCAGTAAGCTTGGACCAACTGTAATAAAGGCGAATGGTGCGATCCTATTTTCATAATATGTTGATATAACCAAAACATATCGTGTTAAAGTTTCAAGATTACATTTCAACAGGAAATGACTATTCAGTTCATCTGAGTATAATAAATTTTGACTCACAAAAAGAGGATCAAAAGAATTATTATAGAGATATCCATATGTTGATATATCGCTATATGATCCAATCTTATAATATCCAGTTTTCGAAACATTTATTTGAAAAGCTTCATAGTAATAATTTGGTCGTGAGCAGACAGACAAATGACAATACTTTGGACTGTAAAGAGTCAATGCTGAATAGTATTGTGATTGGACAAGTGATGCATCGGCTAATTAAAGAAAAATAGAAAAATTATCTTATTTTATTTCAATAAAATGAATTGTTTAGAGAGACAGTTAAAACTATTCTTTATAGACATTTCAATAGTTATTCATCTCAATGGCTTGACAACTATATGGAATCCCTAATACAATAGAAGAAAAAGATGAAAAATTGATCCATTGAATCTTAACTCATTATAGAAGTTTGATTTTTGAAATAAATTTAGAAAAGAACTATTGCATCATGAAGGATCTTTATCACTTAGGAGAAGAATCAATTCATCAAGTACTCAAGACTATTGTGATGAACAATTTCGAACAGAATCAATTTCATCAATCAAATACTCGTTGAGCATTATCAAAATGAAATGTAAGACCTGAATCTCGAATATAACTTATTTTGAGTAGAATAAATTTAATAAACATTTACATTCTTATCATTTGTAAATACTTCTATTATAAAATGATAAAAGGGAAAATATTTAAATGGGCTCAGATCTTACTTGTTGCATTGATTCGAGTGAAACTCACTAATTGTGGTCCATCTACAATGATTGAGAATGATCCAGTATGATTTTGAGAAGGCGTTGTGATAACCAAAGTGTACGGTGAGCCAGCACTTAAATATAGTTTAAGCCAAAATTCGTTCGCTCCACCACTCCGGTAATCAAAATAATAAAAATTTTGAGATGCAAAAACAGGATCGAATGTATCACTATAGATAAATCGGTATGTATCAATACTAGTATATGATACAATTATGTAATATCCAGTAATTGAGATATTGAATTGAATGGCTTCATAGTAATAGTTTGCTGTTGAACAGGCATATAACTGACAAAACTTTCGACTACTAGTGGTCAATGATGATGAATATTGCGATATCCTTTGTAATGCATCGTCTAATCAGAGAAAAGTGGAAAGATCAACTTTTGAAATTAAAATCAAATGAATATTTTTACAGAGACGATTGAAATCTTTTCCATGAACTTTTAATAGTTATTAATCTGAGGACGATAGGAATCCTACTGAGTATAATAGAGAGCAATAAAAAGAAGCAAAATTGGTGAAGTTTATAATCAAACTAATATGTTAATAAATCATGTCGAACAAAGAATTGTAACTGATTATATAATTTCGAATTTAAAAATAAAATTAGAAAAAATCTTTTGTACATTGAAGAATCCTGATCATTTTGTAGAAAGATCGATTTATGAAGAACAAAAGGTATTGGAATCAACGAGGTCTAACATAACTATTTGCCTACAACAAATACTTTTTTAATAATATTTAATTCAAATAGGAAATCTCAATGTAGAAAAATAATTCTTCCTGAATAGGAAAATATTGAATAAGCATTCATATTTTTATCGTATATGAATAGTTCTGACCCATATTGGTCCAATGTGTAATAGGATATCAAAATAATCTCTAGAGATAAAAGATATTCTTCCTTTTCTTAATTGATTTATTTCATTAAAAGACTCATAAATAGATTTAATTCTTACTTATTAGATTGATTCGAGTGAAACTGAGTAAACCTGGACCAGTTGCAATGATGGAAAATAGTCCAATTGAATCTTCAAAATACGTTGTTATAACCAAAATATACTGTATTTCACTTTCAAGAATACAGTCAAATTGAAATTGTCCACTTTTACCACTCTCATCATCTGAGTATAACAAATTTTGATCGACAGATAAAGGATCAAATGAATTTTTATAGATAAATCCATATGTATCAACAGTATTACTATCTGATAAAATTCTATAATATCCACTTTTAGAAACATTTATTTGAATAGCTGCATAATAAAAGTTTGATGATGAACAGCTAGATAATCGACAATATTTTGGACTACTAATAGTCAATAGTGATGAGTAGCGCGATTGTACAAGTGATATATTGCCTAATTAAAGAAAAATAGAAAGATTCTCTTATCGTATTTCAATAAAATGAATTGTTTAGAAGGACAGATCGAACGATTCTTCCTAGACGTTTCAAGAGTTATTCATTTCATTCGATTAGGAACTGTAGGAATTATTATAGAATGGAAGAAAAAGACGATAAATTGATCTCTTCGATTATGCATAAAAAAACATTTCAATTCATTATGAGAGTTAGCCTTTTTAAATGATATTAGAAATGCTCATTGAATAGAAAAATATGTTTGTCAACCAGTAAAAACTTTAGGAATCACTAGACATGAAATGATTATTTTGAGTTCGAATATAAATAAACCTTCACTTGCATAAAGTCAGTTGCACAATGAGTGAAAAAAATCGACCATCTGTTTACTTACAGTAGAAACAAAAAAACAAAACATTAAATTTATTTCAATTTTAATAATTCCCTTAATTTACTAACTTGTTATGGTTGTTGAAATTGTCATTGTCGTATTTGTTATTATATTCATGTCCATACTAATGTTTGTACTTGTCGAGAAAACTAAGAAAGAATTATTAAACAAATAATTAATTAGTTTAACATATTCTGTCATGAATACAAAGGTAAGAATTAAAAATACGCAGAGAAAAAAGAGCATCTACAAGAGAAGAAGAGCAAACCTTGAAACTCGTTAGGAATTTTTAGAATTAGTGAATATGAAGCGAAAAACAAGAGAAGTTTGACCATATATTTTGTGAGAAGGAAGAAAAAGCAGAGTTAGAAAATTCAGATTTAGCCATATGTTGGTGAATTATGTAGTTTTTGATAATCCGTATATTCTGAATTAATTTCAGATTTCTAGAAAGATTGATAGTCTCCCATGCGAGTGTTCTGAGTACAGAGTATCCTCGAAAGTCCCCTGTTACCAGTATGTCACAGGATCTGAATGGATACTGAACGTACCTAAAGTACTTTTAGATACTTATAAGGTACTTAGACAGATACGCTGATAGAAAATATCCAGTAAATAAATACTTGAAGGTACTGATTAGATATATAGTACTTTAGGATCGAAGGATACCTTAAATACATAGTGATAAGTGACCCAAGGGTAGCGCCGATAAATAGTAGTTAAGGAGTGAAGGTTACCACAATATATAGTGTAGTACGTTATGACCTATGAGTACCTATGACGTATAGTAGTAAAGGTCCCAAGAGTATGCCCAATCTATAGTAGTCGATTTTTTGTATATTCTGCCAGCAGGATCAATGATAGTATGATGACTCAAATATAAAATACATTTCGTATTTACTTTACAAAAGTAAAAATAAAGTGCCACCTCTAAGGAGTACTCATAGGTCCTCAACTGCTATATTGTGATCGTGTCGGTGGATCTTGATGTATTATTTGGTGGGGATGCCCATTGCTCCTCTCGTTAGATATTGTTTGGATGTCCTTATGTATTCAATCTTGTGTTATGGAAGCATTACTGGATGCTGAAGCCCAATATTGTAGGTAAAGCTGTAGGCCGTAGGTTGCGACGTTATGAAAATGGGTGGGAATATTATAGTGGAGTATATTTGGACATATTGAAGAATGAATTGGCTTATCTAAGATTCTGTGTTTATGAAATACGTATCTAAATTGTAGAGAATCTAATACACTTAAGATACGTAGTTGATCATCTGCATTCACGTTACTGATTTGTGAACAGTTTGATGAGCATCTATCTGTGGCGAATTAATTTTGTTCCCTAAGGTGCACATATAGGTTGGATTTAAGTCGAAGGTGCTGACCTTTCTGACTGTCAACACAGATAAACAGATTCGGTCAGATTAAGAATTTGATTGTTTTCTTTTTATATTCAATCATGTGAATGATAAAAGTATAGAAACTGATATAGATGCGAATGTGTGATGTTATCAGTAGCTGTATCGATTAGATGCACTAGTATATAAGTACTTTCAATGCTTCAGTCGAGGATTGAGCGAGTCACAGGGATGAGCGTTACTTGTTATTAAAGTCGAATGTTTATCATTAATCATCTATAAATGAATTATATTTATTCTTACCTTGTCGAATATAACCAATAGAAAATATAATGAGAATCATTATTACAAACATCACTAGTAAACATGTTACTAAAATAGTGAAAGAACATTGAACTCTGAATAAAATATTTGTTCTAGAAAATAGATATTAGAGATTATTAATTAAATAAAAATAATAAAGACATACTGAGGTATTACATTTGTTGAGATTGAATTTAAATTCGAATTAATATTTGTAATATTTCCATTAACTGTTTCAATCTGTGTCATTTGAAGAGAAATGCTAGGTTGAACAATGTTAATTCGGTTTTTTCGACGTTGATATAGTTTGTTTCCAATTTGAACTATTTTAGGAGATATCCATTTGAGTACAATTGTGAGACCACCTTGAAGACCAAGTAGAAATGTTATTGTGTAAATTGAATTTAATTGTTGAATGTAAGTATATGAACATACTAAGGGTGAACATTGTTTAAAATAGGATGAATAACTATTTGTTGTTATCCATTGTTCAATAAACAAATTCTTAATAAGTTCATCTATTTTTGTATTAATAGAAAATCTACTTCGAGTTAAAGATAGAGGAATAGGATATGTTGTTGTTGAATTAATAGGATTTGTGTAATTAGTATATTCTTCAATTAGATCAATACATAATGAATCATAGAAACATTCGAGAGTTGATAGAAGAAATGATTCACTTGGTGTACATCCGATTTTAAAACCTTTTATTGGAATATTTTTAACAGAATCGTTTCTTAAAAAATATGCTTGACTTGTGCAATTTGAATACAATCCACATGAACATTCATTATCATAAAATATAGCTTGAGTAGGTGCATAAGTCGCATCAGCTAAACTCCAAGGAACAATATATTCAAAATTGGTTCCATAGGTTGATATGATTGCATTTCCATGATTAATATTTCGAATTAAAAAAAGAATAGTAGTCAATATTGTAGGAGCATTTAATTTAATCTGTTCAATAATTCTATTTATACGTTCATGAAAATCTTTCTTTTGTAAAAGTTCAGAAGTAATAAATGATGAAGAAAGAAATTGATTCATTGAATTATTCACTGATTCATAAGAAAGTTTACATAATCCAGAAAGATATTGTAAATGAGCAGAAAGAAAACGACGATAGTCTCGTATTGTGTAGACAGACAAATCAGAAACAAGACCATTTGTTAAATTGACCCTCCATTCTTTCGAAACAAATAAACTTGAACAGACCTACAGTTAATGAAAAAGAATATTTCTTCTTAATAAATTCTGAACATGTTCATTGAGATTCTCTTACAAATATGTTAAAGAATTGTTTGATTATCTTTAAAAAACTGTTCATATCGTACTATTTCTTTAGTTAGTAAAAGAATAATCATGAAAATAAATACTTTAAAACTGTTAAAGATTTTAGTATGTATATGTTCAATTGATTTATTAAGATAACTAAGTATACAATATCTTTAATCTTAATGATGAAAAGAGTTCGAAAATTTCAAAAATGGATGGAAATATTTCTATATATAGTTTAACAGTCTCAATTACACAGAATACTCTAGAGGACAGACTGAAATCACTGTTTACTATTCGAGACTAATATTACCATTGGAACTTTAAATAATCTTTCAAAGAGTGAATGTTTAAATAATGATAATAATAAAACTGATTATGTACCAGACCTCGAACTGAGCCGCCCAGCCCGAAGTTTATCCGTTTTCTGAAGATTTCTCACGTAGAAAGAATAGAAAAGCTGATTTTAAAAGCGACGATTGTAGTTTATGGTTTTTCTTGAATTTTATTCTGAAATTTTGACTTCCAATATTTTTGTCGAACTTCTCAGGTGAATAAGTATCGCATACGGTATTGTATTAGATTTTGACATATATATCCTACTCCGTAAGACAATGTGAATCCAAATTTATTGATGTAAAATTACCTTAATTTCGATAAGAGTTAATTAATTTATAGATAAAAATAGATTAAAACTTTGCTATCTTGGTACAAGTAAAATCTGTTGTTTAAGTTTGACACGTTAACTGCCCCCCCCCCCCCCAATCAGAAAAATAGTATTTGTTCTACGTTCACTTTTTATATTTTGAATTTTAAATAAATTATTATTTTTGAAGTGTATTACGTTTACAGACCACAAAAATAAGTTTCAAATACAAGTTACATGGTTTTTTTCATGCAACACATATTTCATTTGTCTCTCTCCAACAAAGTGCTTTCAATCAGAATAAGCAGTCATAAGCGGTTTCGACCTTACTTAAGGGTTTCATCAGATGTCTTTATTCGAATTCATCTTATCATACACTTTTAACACTGTCTCATCTATTTTGTAGAGGTCGATTGCAGTTTCATCGTCGTTTTATGATGATGAATTTGAATAAAGTCATTTAATGAGACTTTTAAGCAAAGTTGAAATCGATCATGGTGCTTATTCTGATTGAAACGCGATGTTTTTTTGCGATTTTATTATGCCCACTGCGTCATGTAAGATTCCATTAAGAACTAGAATGCTTTTTTACATTCTACCGATGCATTCTATTAATTCAAATGTAGTGAGTTAGTTGCGTCTAGCAAATTTTAGTGTTAGATATTCTATGCTGCGCGTGCATCATATATGATGCACTGGACAGTCAACATTTTAAAGATGGTTTTATTGATTTTCTCTTTTTTAATCCATTTTACCCTGATGTATCGCGAAACATTTATACAGATCATGCATCTCTCAATTGATATTAATGAGAAGTCTTTACTATGGGAAGATTGTACATCTTTCATGTAAAGAATAAATGAAAATAATATTTCTTATGATTAATGATGCTCGTTCTCACGCAAGTACAAGTAAACTATCCGTTGTATTGAACGACATGAATGCTATTCAAATATAGAAGCCTTAATAGTATACTTATTATAAGAGAATAAGCTACGAATAGTAGTCAATCTCACTCTTTTAGATTGATTGGTAAATATTTCACTTCAAAAGGTTCTTAGTAACAAATTACAACCTTCATGAAACTGAACTAGAAAAGATTTCTCACTTTTTCAGTTCAATGGACATTTCAAATTATCTTTTATGCTGTTTACCCAAGTGTTAACTTCTGTCTGCCTTTATTCAACTCATGATCACCATGAAGATAAATCTTTTACAGTGCTTCAATAAACTACAAGAATAATCGTTACTTTTCGTAGCGAAAGTGTTTTTGAAAACAGATATCCTTAGAACAATGTCGGGGCAGGCCGGGTAGACACGATGAATTGGTCGGGCGGGCCAGGCCAGTCTTTTAAAGAATAGAGGTTGGGCCGGGCGGGCATGTTCAATACATGGCCCGGTGTGGGCCGGGTCGGGCCATCAAAAACTGGTCCAATTTCGAGGCCTATTATGTACAATCTTATCTTGTTAATAAATATGGTAATTATAATCTATATAGGATTACTAATTACAATAAATCGCTCAGCTCTTTCTCGTAGAAATCGTGTTTCTAAACTACCATCAAGCTGTTCATTTGTAAAATTAAACAGAATGAACTCGGATTCAAGTTCCTCGACCTCAACTGCCTTTAACCAAACTTCATAAAAAGAAACGTTTTTTCTTAAAAATTTGTCGTTTGTTTAAAACATTGACCTTCAAAAAATATTTAGAAAGCTGATTTCAAATTTGAATTCCTCGTCCTCGATTACTCTTCGGCCATCCTTTATAAGAAAAATCCCTTTTTTACATTTATTTGAGTTTTGGACCAATGAGTGAGGTGCGGACATGCATGCAAGCAATCAAGCAAGGAAACAATTTATTTTTGCTAGACTCTTCTCTACGAGAAAGAGAATATTTTTAAAAAAAAATCATTTCGATTTAACCTTCTATTTAAAGTCGATTATTATAATTGATTATTACCTCATGAAATGTTAGTGACATATTGACAAATTGATCATATGTTGATGAAATCAGTGAACATGGACATTTCAAGTTGTCTCCATACTTTTCTATTAAATTATTGTATAAATTGAAAGATGGTTTATCAAATGATTTTGTCAGAACTTTAGGTTGAATAACGGTATATATGGCAGAAATGGAAAGACCAGTGACGAGCAGAATAATATAGAGAAGAGTGGCTATACGACCAAGACGTTCAGCTGTTAATCGATCAACATTGGTTGAAAAATGTCGTGCAGGAAACATATTTAAGTTAACTAGCTGGTTGCGCAAGATTTTGAATAATTTTCGTATAGCTTTTTTCAATCGATCCAACCATTTTATATTTTCTATGCAGAGAAAGAGAAATATAATATGTTTGATAGTTATCAAAAATTAGATCAGTCACATGATAAAATTAGATAAAGGATTGAAAAGTTTTTTAAATCATTCAACAAATACTCGTAAGTTAAAAACAGAGAGTAAAATACATTTTTTTATTATCGAAAAAGAAGATAAAGATAATTCATCCATTACCTTGTGATTGTTCTTGTTGATGATGATGCAATTGTTTTTTTTTGGTAATTATTCCCCATAAACGGAAAATGAACTTGATGAGGTGAGGTATAATTAGACGTAGTGAAATAGTAAGACCTCCGATCATGGACAGTAACTCTACTATAATACCAATAAGATTTTTACTACGAATTTGAAGAGAATAAGTGCAGTAAGTTGGTGCACATGAATCGTAAAAACTATTGTATGAAGATGATGGATTCCATTGTTCAATCATCATGTCTTTAACTATTATTTCAATTGCAGTTTTCGGACGAAAACGACTCGTTCGATTATAAATAAGAGGACGAATATTAAAATCAATGAAATATGTACGAATAAAATCCTTCTGAAACATAAGTCGTAAAGAATATAATAAAATTAAAAAACAATTTGAATCCGAATAGTAGCATTCAAGTGTTGAGAACATAAGAGAATCGAGGGTAGAACAGCTCGCAACCAAGCCCGGGACTATAAATCTATAATTTCCATCATAATTATCAGTGATTTCAATACCACCATAATTGTAACCGATAATTGGATTTTGACAATAGGGATTAGTAGCACAAATACAATTGATAAATATTGAATCTCTGCCATTGAATCCACTCAATATAAATTTAAGCTAAAATGCAAATATATTTTATCAGCAATTAATCGTAGTTTACCGATTATCTATTCTGTCATTAGAAAGTATTATATGTCATGTAGAGAGAGAGAGAGTCTGTTTGCCACGAATATAGATTTTTAATTGTCAAATAACTTTTCTTAATAATTTTCAATGCATTCAATGTATCACAACCAATAAGCGTATAGTGTGGAATGTTAGAGAAAACTCGAGAGCTACAATTCCACTACCGACTGTAAATTTCTCAACTAAAACTTTCCAATATTCAATCCAGAAAATTTGATGAGAAGTAGCAAAAATACATTAGATTCAGTGTTTCGAGAACTAATAAAAAAATCGAAATCTTTTTGGAAAAGTTCAATCGAACTAGTAACTAATTAGATTCGTATCAATTCTAAGTTACCTTGAGATATGTGACAATAAATCAGTTAAGTTTTCAGTCTTTTTAGTCATTCAATTTTTTATATTTAATGTTTTTTTCTTCTCGCTCCTATCAGCCTTACAAAAACACACAGGTATGTGAGTAGTCGGCTGAAAGATATTTTGCACAAAATATTCTGAACTTCAGTATATGTAAATGGGAGTTCGTAAATCATTTTGATAAGGAAATTGTAAGTGAAAAAATAGGTATATCCTGACGATTGTCATTAAAAATTCTAAATAGAATCGTCGTTACTATATGTAAAGTAGTATTGGAAAATCGAGATGAAAAAAATCGGATGTTCGTAATTAAATTTACCTATAAATCGTAGGTTATTTGTTCTTATATTCTCAACGGTTCCAAAGCATTTTATTTCCTTCTTCATAAAATCAAGAATGGTTAAAAACTAGTGTGCCAGTTGTCATTTATCAAAAAAGAGAAAATATAATTACATTTTCAAACAATACCTTTTTGCATTACGATCTCTCGGTTATTTCCATTTCAACCTCCAGTCAAGTTTCACGGTTTTTCTTTAAAAAAAATCTGTCTCTGTTTGTTAGGGTCTGATGGACAACTTTTATTATCAACAAGCTGTTTTTTAGCCTCAAATTGATGTTTATCATTTTTCAAATTCTTGTTCATTTTATTTCGAGCACAATGTCTTTTTTTTATGTCAGGAGATGGTAATGAACATATACTAATGGACGATCAGTAACGAAAAGTTAGTACGAAATGCCTCATTCTCCAATAATCTTTATTCGAACGATCTCATGTCAAATTAAGACTTATAGATCTTTTCTTGCTATTTGAAAGTTTAAAATGTAAAATAATATGTGCTAATTATCATTGGTATTATTACTAGAAAGCAGATCGAAAGTTCTATTATTTAAAATAAAAGCGTACCTGTAATGACTGATAATCGTTCACTATATTTGTCAGCACCTTTATGGCTCTATGTCTTCCACTATAGAGTTCAGAGGTCGATGATACTGATCCCATATAAAGTTGATCGACTTGCATAATAAGACGTACTGCATCAAGAAGAAAAGCATAATCAATGGATGTTGATTGAATAAGTTGATCGAGACTATCATTTAACTGTTTATTGAAATTCATTTCAGTAATTACACTTGCAACAAAGAAGGATTGGGTGAGAAAACGATGAACAGCTTTTGTGATCGTTTTATTAGCCAGTTGACAAAACTCCGATAACAATTGAAAATGTGAGGAAGCGACATAACTCCAATCAACAACATCAAACGTGATAGGTCTACTTAGTTTTAGTAATGATATCCAACGTTCGTCAACAAACAGGCTTGAACAAACTTGATGAAAGATTGGAGACAATGACATGAATTTATAATAAGGGATTGTTACGGCAGAACAAGGACATCTCAATGTATTTGGATACAAGATTTCTAAGTTCTTGTAAGTTGTTATCGATGGATTTGATACAGTTTGTATAACTAATTCAGTACTCAATGAATTGAAAAGAATAAGAACGATAAATGAACCTAATCAAACAAAGAAAAACATAAACAAACTTATTAATATACTCACACTTTCAATACTATAATTACGCATGAGACGAAACAATGTTAATTCATCGAGGTTCGATTAAATTTTATGATGATGTGAAATAGGTCAAACCTCATGAAAATTATATATTCATAACTAACATTAAGTCAATAAAATATTAAAATGAATACGTATTTCTATCTACATATTTAATTTCATCTATTGAATTTCTTAAATTAAAACAGATTATTGCTTCTCGTTTATTCCAATCCCATTTTGTTGTTCTTCTTATTCATACAAAATAGAAGAGTAAATTGTTCGAAGTGAATCACTTCATCTCAAATAGCTTAAATTTATTCATTCCAAACTGATTTTAAATGCATACATGTACTTAGGGTTGACCAAAAGTTTATAGAGTGATACCTTAATATCTTATGATAAGCTTTCAGTAATTTGCTTTCTATATAGTTTGATAGAGAAAAAAGCTCAATCTTTCTATGCTATTTGTGCTATTTGATCACTATTCATCTAGTATCATAATAATGGAATTTTCATAAAAACTATTTTTGTTGACACCTAGCTGGTTATTTTAAATTGTAATGGATGAAGCACTTTTGAATTTCATTTTATCATTTTGTTGTTAATTAACGAGCTATCTTAAAGACTAAAATATACTAGAAGATGCGGCGTGAAAAGCTCTATAATTCCCTTTTCTGAAAGAAAGGGTTATACACCGTTTAATCCGATGGCTAAAAATGCTTAAAGTTTGTTTGTTCGTTTGTTTGTCTAATCCAATCAGATTGCAGCAAAATTTTATCTTTCACAATTCTTTATACTTTGATTGAAAAATAGCTGACTCTAGAGTAATCGGGGTCGAGGAGCTCGAATCTGAAGTTAGTTTTTTAAAATTTTTTTGAGAACCATTTTTTTTAGACAAAGGACCATTTTTTTTGCAAAAAAAATTTTTTTTATAAGGGTTGACCGAAGGGTATCGGGGTCGAGGAATCCGAATCTGAAGTTAGTTTTTCGAAATTTTTTTCGGATTCATTTTTTTACACAAAGGATCACTTTTTTTACAAAGAATTTTTTTTATAAGGGTTGACCGAAGGGTAATCGGGGTTGAGAAGCTCGAATCTGATGTTAGTTTTTCGAAATTTATTTGAGAATCAATTTTTTACACAAAGGATCACTTTTTTTACAGAAAAAAATTTTTTTATAAGGGTTGACCGAACGGTAATCAAGGACGAGAGATTCAAATCTGAAGTCAATTGCATAAAAATTTTTTGACGATCAATTTTTTAAACAAACAACAAATTTTTAACAAAAAGCATTTATTTTTTATGAAGTTTGGTCAACGGACGTTAATGTCCAGGAACTTGAATCTGACTTCGATTTTTTAAAATTTTATAAATGAATAGCTTGATGGTAATTTACAAAACACGATTTCTACGAGAAAGAGCTGAGCGAGTCTTCAGACGAGCGTTACTTGCTTCTTAGTGAGTGTATTAACAAATGTTCAGTACGCTTTTGAGAGGAATTCAAACGAGATGCATCTATTCAGTTGAAGCCTAAACTAATATTAAAGGATGTAGCGGTGTTAAATATGGAAACGGCTAGTCGTGAGTGGCCGACGAACGATTAGTCGTTGATCGAAAAAGTTTAGCATAAGTGTAATAAGTGAAATTTTAGGTACCTTAATAGATTCTCAAGAAACTCGATTCTTTAGGAAAAATAATTCTTTATTCGACATTTTATGTAACAGAGCATATACAGTAAAGGAATCTTGAATACTAACATAGTGTTATTTGCTTAGTGTAGCGTAAGCAGAAATAGATATGTAGTCGTGTCGTCCTAAAACTTTAAAAAGTTGGTCGGAATTCTCTAGTTTGGAAAAAAAATTGTTTCATGGAATTGTGGTTTGGAGTGATCGCCTCCTGGTCACGCTATTAGACTTGATAAACAAACCGAAACATCTGAACTGTATCTAATTTCCTTTTAAAGAAACAGTCGTATAGTGATAAATATTGCGCCTAAAAAGGCATGAATATTTATCTCTCCGTTTTGTTGAAACAAGACAGAATTTAGGATTAGAAAATATGACGTCCAGATCACTGAATATAGTCAGATATCTGTACTAGACTTGATCAAAATCAATCGAAGACAAAGACTCAAACTTGAGGTTTGCTTGTCATTTATATATGAATAGATATATGGAAATTTCTATAAAACTATCATCTCTAGAGTGGGTGTTCTTTTCGTAGCTTTCATGCAATCAAAGAGATTGAAATATAAGATAATCCAAATGAAAATTATTTTGAATAATAATCACACTAAAGTTTCTCTCAGAAAAGGGTCAGCGAATCCGTAGGATGAGCGCTACCTTGTTTATAAAGAACTACTTATTTATAGTTGCATGTTTTTTGTTTTCAAAATGAGCAAAACTTTGAGCGATTATATTTCGACGTTACGAAAACAGGATCTTTTTTTTTGCTAAGAGCTGTATTCGTTATTACCTATGTCACCTTTTTATAGCTGTTCTTTGTAAATTATAGAGCTTTTCACGCTGCATCTTCTAGTATACTTTGTTTTTTTTTAACACAAAGTATCAAACGATGATAAAATGAGATACAAAATGCTACACAGGTTATGATCTGAAACAACCAACTAGGTGTTAATAAAAATAGTTTTTATGAAAATTCCATTATTATAATATTAGATGAATAGTGATCAAATAGCATAGAAAGATTGAGCTTTTTTCTCTATCAAACTATATAGAAAGCAAATTACTGAAAGCTTATCATAAGATATTAAGGTATCACTATACGAACTTTTGGTCAACCCTAAGTAGCTTATGCATAAGCTGAAAGATAATCATGGAAAATCTTAGGTCTGTATACGGCTAGAAACGATCTTACTTAACCCTATTCCTATCGATCAGAATCTAAATCGAGCTTGTTCTCAAAAAACAAGAAAATCCAATGAAAACTGTTTTTCATCGATTAAACTATGAGTTATATTATGAATGTTAGAAAATGGTCTCATATGAGATAAACATTCCATGTTTTCAACTGCGATCGAACTGTGATGCGCAATTGCGAAAAATTGCGACGCAGTTACGCGCAACTGCGAGAAAAACGCATTTGCAAGAGAAGACACCTAATCAATCTCAGCATTTTCTAAATAAATAAATAACAAGTTAATAAATTAATAATTAAATATTTGTATTAATTATTCAGTATACCCTCGCATTGACGTTTATTCTTTAGAAAAAATTGAAGTATCTTTCATACTGTAAATAATTAAAATGAGCTAGAGTGCTTGCGACACCTCTTTTTATACCCTCATGCGTCAGTACGAACGGCAATGACTGCATCGCAGATGCGAACGCAACTACCCCGCAGCGAATGTAATCTCGTCATTTCGCCGCAACTGCAGGCGCTGCGTCGCAGTTGACAAAAAAGTAGTGACAGAGGGTAAGTGATGACAGAGAGTAAGTATGACAGAGTGTTATTCAACTCTACAAATATTTTCCTTGTTTTTTTGATTAGCGGATCCATTTAGATCCTGATTGGTAATACTAGAGCTAAACTGTTCTTTCTATCATATTGACTAATCGTAATATAAAGCTCTATATAAGGAATGCATTACGATAACAATAATTGTGGTTGCACACACCACAACTCAACAACTTGGGATAGAATTATCTATAATTGGATAAAAGAACAATTGAACACAAAAATAGAAAAGTAGAGAAATATATCCCGGCAACAAAAATAACCAATAATGAACTTAGAACTTATCGTCAACATAATCTTATCTATTGATACTAATACTAGCTTTTTTTGAAATCCTTACCTATATTTTTCAATATCTGAGAAAAAAATTTTCATTATTTAAAAATCTATGCCTATGAGTTACGGTATATGCTTTACTTTCACTGCAATAATGATGCGTAACGTCATGGAAGATTGTGCCAAGATACGACTCGTTTACATATTCTGTATTTTACCCAAGGGGAAAGTGCTGGCACCCAGGCATCTCAACACCTGCGCAGCACCTTCAGCACCTAGCCAGCACCCGCGGCGCACTTGACTATTAGCACCTTCAGCACCTTCAACGACTTTTCCATTAATTTAACTGCTTTTCTCAGCACTTTTTGGTGAAGTTTAAAGAACAGAATCAAGACGTCATACTTTACCACAAGATGCTGATAGAAGCTGTTAAAATAATGGAAAAGTCGTTGAAGGTGCTGAAGGTGCTCATAGTCAAATGCGCTGCGCGTGCTGGCTAGGTGCTGATTGGGTACCGAGGTGCCAAACAGGTGCCTAGGTGCCGAGCAGGTGCTGAGGTGTCAGGGTGCTGGGTGCCAGCACTTTCCTCGTTAATTTTACCTAACACAGTTATATCTTTCTATTACAGTGATTAAATATCGCGATCCACATTTTCTTCTATAAATACTAATGAAAAAAAAAAAAGTTTTTTTTTTGAATTTTAATCTGAAAAAACTTGTGATTTTTAGAACATTTTCTATAAAATTTTAGTTTTTCAAGTAAATGGTGTTCGATGAGGACGAGAGATCCAAAAGACTATTGTGAAGTGGCGACACTACATGTGGATAATTTCATTATGCTTTTCTCTATCATTCTTATGATATCTTCATATATTTCATCTATATCTTCTTTCATTCTGTTGTCATTAACGACTATCTATGTTCTTCTTTCTCGTATGTTCAAGTATATTCATTTTCTTTGTCCGTTGTTTCTATATTTAGAATAAATGTTCTCTCATATATTCCAGTGATTTCTCTTTTTTCCATAATATCCTAATGAACTCTTTCTCTTTCCAGATTTTCGAGTATAAATATCTATTGATTAAAATGAAAAAATCATTGTAGTTATATGATAGAACGAATCTTCTCTTGTGATTTACATCTCACAATTGATAGATAACTATAGTAACACTTTTAATAAATTCTAACAATTAAATTCTTATACTAGTTGATAACTTTTGTAGAAATCAAATTTAAAGTTACCAAGACAAGAAAAATTTTTCGAAATATGAGTTGAATTTTCTATTTTTTCATTTCAAAGTGATTATGTATCAATATCCCGACAAAGAGAAAAATTCGTACTCCAAAAATATGTATCTCATATTCGGTTGAAAATATCCATCTACTTATAAAGTCATGATTATATTTTTTTCAAATCATTCTTAACAATAATTAACTGCTTTTATGGGATGATTATTGATCATCCTTAATCAATAGTCGGTGCATATTGAATAAAAATAAACATACCACTTAACAGAATCAAATAGACACGAGTGATAATCTTCTGTTGTTTAATACACTCTTCCGTTTGCTCATCAGCCTTTTTAAATAAATTTAATCGTTTTACCCATTGAGTAAAGTTGTGTACGTATATTTTAAGGATTTCTACAAATGAAAAATAAATTCGATATAGGATAAGACAATTTCCATTCTATTGAAAGTTTACCTAAATTAACATTGACGTTTCTCAATTGATGTTTCAGTTTGAATGAGACATTGATCAAGAATGATGCAATCAAACGAAATATAATGATGAGACCACCATAGAGACTAATTAAAAGAGTAATTGCCTGATAAACATTCGTGTGATCTGTTGACGTATATGTGCAAAATTTCGGATCACATTTATCAAAATATTTTGAATAGTTTAGTTCTGTTGACCATTTATTCATGAAAAGATCAAGTAAATGATCATTTAAAGAAATATTTTCTTGTTTTGAAGAAAGAACAGAATCTGACCAAGTCAATTGCATCTAAAAGAAAGATCATCATATAAGATATATAGAATTATATGATACACACCTGTTTAAGATTTGGAAAGTATTTCTCCAATAATTCAACACATTCAATATCATATAAACAATCAAGTGTGCTTTGAAGAAGGCCTTCAAGAGGAGTACATCCTCCAAAAAAACCATTAACCATTGAAGAATTTGGTCCATATTCTTGCCAATACATATGAAGCACGTAATATGTCACGCTTGACAACGCATCAAAACCAATTGGTTTAGTTGGATTTGCAGTTAAACAGCCTATATTCCACCTGTACATATTAGAGCCAGGTATGAATTCCAAATATTCTGTTGATAATGTGGATGCAACGTATTGATTAACGAACTGAATTGAAACTAGTAAATTTGTATTGAGAGCCGAAACTAAGTAGTTTCCTTGAGTAGTTATTCTGAGATAGTTTATAAACGAAATAATTTCATTTGATGCAGTGCTTTTAAACAATTCAATAGTATCATTCACTTTTGATTGAACATATGCTTCGGGAAGAAGATAAATGGTAACGAACTCATCATTTTCAAGATCATGATATTTCTGAATGACTGTATCCTTAGAGATCGTACACAAACTGGATAGAAGTTCGAACTAAATCAAAATAAAATTAATTAAAATAATCCTTGAGTGAGGATATTACTCAAAGCAGTATATAGAATGCATCCTCATAATCTAATAAAGAATTTTTCCTTAGTTTTTGTGTACTTTTAGACACTGAACACATTGATAGATTTCATTCACGACAAATTTTTTATTTCAAATATCTTTAGAAATTGAATCAATTATCAAAAACTTGTCAATGGTATGTATTTTTATGTCAACTGATTTACACAAGAGTAACTAAAAAGCTCCAAATGTACAATCATTCCAACATAAGACTATTTCTAGTAGACAAATCCTATCAACTAAGCTAGATTTGGCTACTATTCAAATGATTAAGACAAAATCAAGTGTTTCTCAACATTATTAACAATTTTTTCCAAATACTCTTGGTCACTCAGTATTTACATCGCTTTTTTTTGGTGTATAGTCCTTTTATAGCTAGTCTCAAAATCTCTTCTTGTAATTTCCTACTATTGCATTTTTTAAATCAACAAACAACGACAATGTTTTCTTTATTATGTAACTGCTTATGATTAGTTTTTTTTTATAAGAATGATTTTATAAACAAAGAGTAAAAAAGATAGAAGTATATACGAATACTACTTTAAAAGATCGATTGAAACACAATAAATTATTCGATATTTCAAATGTTAATATATGAAAGAAAATCAACTGCCATCTAATAAAGTCAGAGTAGATTAATTATTCTATTTAAATACTGTTGAGAAGTTAATAATATTCAAGATTTAAATTTATTTCTGATGAAAACTAATACTTGTTCAACATTAAATGTTGACTTACTTGAGAACTTGCAGTTGTTCGAAAATCTAATACTCCATATCTGCTTGCATCTTCTAAGTAGAGTGCTTTAATCCATTGATCACTAACGAATATACTTGAACAAATAGGATGAAATGTAAAAGTACTGGTAACGAAAGTTTTATAAGATATTGCCATTGTTGAACATGGACATGAAAGAGTTTTATAATGATCAAGATAAAGTTGATCGAAGATGAGAGGAGTGATATCTGAGACAACAATCGTTCGAGATTGTGGACTCACCAAGGCAGTATAGAAAAGGACGTAGAAACACACTAAAAGTAAATAAAGATAGACAAAAATCATTCAATTCTCAAAAGTTGATTAGTTAACATTTCTTATTAAATGTTCCTTAAAGAATAGTTATAAAGATCTCTATGTCAGTTCACAACCGATAAATTAAGTTTGATTAAATCCAACAGTAATATCACATTAAGAGGCATTAGAAAAACTGCTGGAGTATCCTACTAGATTAGACAACTATATATAAACATGTGTTTATCGAGTCAAAGTTTTTTTCAGATTGTTTTGCGTTATAATGGATCATATCATCAAAATCAGCTCGCTTCGAGCAATGATTCGCGATTAATTGATAATTTTTTGCCGAAATCATCAATCACTTGCGATTTTGTTGAGTAAACTAGGAAAAAATCACTAATTTGAATGGTTTATAGCGATTAGCCGCACGGTTAATTGGCTCATATATCACGGTAAAATTGACGATTTTTATGGCATGAAGAGTAAAAGACATTTATCAAACGTTTTTTTTATAACATAGAAAACTTCGATAGTTTCGAACGAATTAAATATCTCTTGTTTTTTTCTCAGTTATTTTTTCATTGTCAAATGTTAAAATCTAGTAACATCGACATGCATCATTCCAGTGCTCTGAAATCTTCTTCTAATATCTAATACTCCTATTTATAGATACAGTCTGAGTATAGACTTTGAGCAAAGTACAAACAATTTGTGCAATAATAATTACTTGATAGAGTTCACACTTGGGGCTAGGCTGAATGCTACCAAGCGGGTCCACAGGTTGCGGATAGTGGAACGGCCATTAGTATGATGGTTAGCTGCGAATAAGAACAAGCAATTGTTAAAATAAGCAGTCCCGGACAATCCAGACTTCTTGTCAGCAGGGTGTGGTGGGGTTTTGGATGGCATCAAAACACCTTAAAAATGCTACAGTAACTCAAAGACGATAAGATGACAAGGCGAGTAAAGGCCGCCAGAAGTAAGGTTTCCCTCGAACTAAACTTCATAAGCCTTAGCCAGGGTAGGTGGAGCTCTCTAACCCTGATCGGTAGTTCACCTGGGAGAAGGAAAACTCTGATTCAAAACCAGGGGCAGATGAGGCTCTAAGCCGAAAGGCAACTCATCTTGAAGAAGGAAATGGCAACCCACTCCAGTATTTTGCCAAGAAAACTTAAATGGACAATTACAACCAGAGCATTCTCAATATGGTACCGAAAGATGAGCCCCTCAGGTCGGAAGGTACTCAAAAAGCTACTGGGGAAGAGCAAAGTACACGTACGAGTAGCCGTGGAATTGATGATGTAGTTGGATCAAAGCCGAAAGGACGTTCAGCTACTGATGTATCCCGAAACGAAAGGAAAGTACGATGCTGCAAAGAACTACATACAATAGGGACATGGAATGTTAGAACAATGAATCAAGGCATACTTGACGTGGTTAAAGCAAAAATGTCAAGATTGGATATCAACATTCTAGGAACCAGCGAAATAAAATGGACTGGTATGGGCCACTTCACGTCAGATGAGTACCAAGTATATTACTGTGGACATGAAAGTCAAAGAAGAAATGGTGTAGCCATCATTGTGAATAAAGTATGGTCTCGGTCGGTGCTTGGATACTATCCAAAAAATGATAGAATGATATCAATTCGATTTCAAGGCAAACCAATTAACGTCACTGTGATACGAGTCTATGCTCCAACGACAGAGGCAAAGGAAAACGAAATAGAACAATTCTATGCCGAATTACAACAGTTATTAGATGCAGCACCAAAAAAAGACGTCATAGTCATCATGGAGGATTGGAACGCTAAAGTTGGAAACATTACAACATATGGAATAACTGGAAAATTCGGACTTGGTGCGCGGAATGGAGCAGGAGATAGATTAGTGGACTTCTGCCAGAACAACTCCATGTTCATTGCAGACACTTTCTTCCAACAACCTAAACGGCGACTATACACATGGACATCACCGGGCGGACAATACAGGAACCAGAGTGATTATATACTTTGCAATCAAAGATGGAGAAGCTCCATACAGCTATCAAAAACAAGACCTGGTGCCGACTGCGGCTCCGATCATGAACTTCTCCTTGCAAAAATTCAAATAAAATTAAAGAAAACAGGAAAGGTCATCAAACAACCAAATTATGATTTTGGTAATATTCCACACGAATACACAGTGAACATTAAGAACAGATTTGATGGCTTGGATTTGGTAGACGAAATGCCCGAAGAACTTTGGACTGAAATCAGGGATATCATCAAAGACGAAACAACAAAAAATACTCCGTACAACAACAAACAAAAGAAGGCGAAGTGGTTGTCGGCTGACACATTAAAAGTGGCTGAAGAAAGACGCAAAGCAAAAAGTAACAAAGTTGGGATTAACTTTTTTCCATGCTAAACGCCAAATTCCAGAGGATGGCAAGAAGAGATAAAGATATATATATATATGAACCAACAATGCAAGGAAATCGAAGAAAACAACCAGAAGGGAAGAACCAGAGATCTCTTCAAGAAAGTTAAAGAAATCAAAGGAAACTTTCAAGCAAAATGGAGTACAATAAAAGATAAACACGGAAACGATCTGACGGAAAAGGAAGATATAAATAAGAGATGGCAAGAACATACCGAAGAACTGTACAAGAAAGATCCCAGCATTACAGACACATTCGATGGTACAGTCACAGAGCTAGAGCCAGACATCTTGGAAAGTGAAATCAAATGGGCGTTAGACAACATCGCTAAAAACAAGGCTCCTGGGGTCGATGAAATATCAATTGAACAATTTAAAGCCCTCCAAGATGATGCGGCTAAAGTAATGCTACCACTTTGTCAACAAATATGCAGAACAAAGCAATGGACAAAAGATTGGAAAAGAACAATTTATATACCAATACCAAAAAAAAGGTAGTGCCAAAGAATGTTCAAACTACCAAACCATTGCGCTTATTTCACATGCCAGCAAAATATTACTCAAGATATTACAAGCCAGAATTCAGCAATACATGGAACGTGAACTATCTGATGTACAAGCTGGATTCAGAAAAGGAAGAGGCACTCGAGATCAAATTGCAAATATTCGTTGGATAATGGAAAAAACAATAGAATATCAAAAAGACACATACTTCTGCTTCATTGACTATACTGAAGCCTTTGACTGCGTCGATCATAACAAACCGTGAATATCACTTCACAACATGGGTGCATCAAATCATCTCATTTGCCTACTCCAAAACGTGTACAATGATCAAGAGGCTACTGTTAGAACCGAATATGGACTGACTGAATGGTTCAAAATTCGGAAAGGAGTACGGCAAGGATGTATATTATCACCTTACCTATTTAACATGTATGCAGAGTACATTATCCGAAATGCTGGACTAGAAGAAACAGAAATGGGAATCAAAGTCGCTGGAAGAAACATTAACAACCTCAGGTACGCTGATGATACCACTCTAATGGCTGAAAATGAAGATGACTTGAAAAATCTCTTGTTAAAAATGAAGGAAGAAAGTGCAAAAGCTGGTTTGCAACTCAACATAAAGAAGACCAAGATCATGTCAACTGGTACTATAAATGGAAAAAGTATAGATGGTGAAGAAATCGAAGTTGTAACAGACTTTATATTTCTTGGCTCAAAAATCAACAGGGATAATAACTGCACTCATGAAATAAAAAGGCGATTGCTTCTTGGAAGAAAGGCTATGGCAAACCTGGACAAAATAACAAAAGGTAGAGACATCACACTGGCAAAAAAGATACGCATTGTCAAGGCTATGGTATTTCCAGTTGTAACATATGGCAGCGAAAGCTGGACTATCAAAAAAGCTGATCGAAGATCAATTGATGCTCTTGAATTGTGGCGCTGGAGGAAGCTGCTAAGAATACCTTGGACCGCAAGAAGAACAAACCATTCAATACTGGAGGTGGTGAAACAAGATACCTCATTGGAAGCATTAATAATGAAGTTGAAGCTCAAATATTTTGGCCATATAATGCGAAGACATGAATCATTGGAGAAAACCTTAATGCTTGGAAAAACTGAAGGCAAGCGTAAACGAGGTCGACAAAAAACAAGGTGGCTAGACACCATCACTGGTGTCATGGAAAAGAACATTCAAGAACTCAAAGAGATGGTCAACGACAGAGAAGCATGGCGCGCAAATGTCCATCAGGTCACGAAGAGTCGGATCCGACTGAACGACTAAACAACAACAGAGTTCACTATCGATGAAGGTTAGTTAAAAATCTTTGAATGCAAGTTGTCATAGGACTAGATTCGAGTTTTTTTATCAATATTAATGAGTCTTTTTGTACATGACTATATACAAGACTGACATTTCAACCGTCTATTAGCTATTTTTAGAAAACGATTCATGAAAAATTATTTCTTGTTCTTGACCCTTATATCACTTTTTTCTTGCTCTACATGCCTATTAAAAATCTTCGTAGTCTTCCCTAAAACTAGATAGACGTTACCGAATTTCGTAAATTACGAGTTCTTGAGGAATTCTGAATTCAAAAATCAATAAGCATCAACTAAAGTACTGAGAAATTGATACGTATGCAGCTGCCAATGTACTAGAAGAAGTTTAAGAAATGTACAGAATTCTAGGAATCCATAGAATTCAAGAAGTCAAGGAAGTCAAAGAATTTAAGGAATATGAGGAATGTAAGAGATTAAAGAAATTGCAGGAACTAATTACACGAACAGTAACATCAACACCATACCTTGATCTTTTCGATCCAGTTAAATGTAAAAGTTTGTTTTATAAATTATAAAATTCATTTATTATACGTTCCTAGAAAGCATGCATATAATACATTTCGATTTAAATTGTGTCTAAGCATAGAACATGCTACTTTTCAACAGCAAATATTTTAGAAAAAAATTCGTCTACAGAATATTTCAAGTCAGGATAGATCTATTTTACGTATTCTTTTCTATCGCACGGCAATGACGCGCTTTCACTGCACCTCCATCACAAATTATATTGTTTCTAAAGAAAATGAAGAAACTTATACGCATGGAATGTGTACCGTCAATAATGCAATTATCACTATCTTCACACATGCAAACAGCAGAATTGTTAACGTACATTCGAAACTCTTAGTTACATAATTACCATTAGCTTTCACGCGATTCTTATCTCTTGCTCTATGAATTTCTTCACAACCTGCTATCCTTAGAGTCCTTAAATTCCTTGATATCTCTGATATTCTTCGTTTCCTTCGCATCTTTGGCTTCCTTGACTTTTTTTTTGGATGTCATAGGTTCCTTCAATTTCTTGGAGTTCTTAAATTTCATGAATTCCTTGGATTCTTTAGATTTTTTGGATTTCTTCAGCTTCTTGAATTCATTATTCAGGCCGAACAATACGGCAAGAAAACGAGCGGTTTCGGAGTTTTCCGCAATTTCATAGAAGCAGTATTCCGGGGGGGGGGGGGAAATTTGTCGCGTTTTTCTGCTTTCTTTCCTGTCATATCCGACCGGAGAGGTGAGTATGTTTCGAGGAAAAAATTCGATAGTTTTCTCGCGGAATATTTCTTCTTAACGAACCTGGGATATGGTCGTCTCTCATAAGAGTACCAACTCTGGATCCAATATTCACGTACGATGAAAACATGAAGCGCATCCCGTCATATTCAGCCACTGTCACTTTGTTATGTTTTTGTGATTTTCGGCTCCATTGTTCTCTTTTTTATGACTTTCGGATTCATTGTTCCGTTTGTTGAGACTTCCGGGTTCATTTTTCTGGTTTTTCGGACATCCGGATCCATTCCCAAGTCGAACAATCGAGCACAGAAACGGCCGGCTCCGTGGTACTCCGGAAATTTGATGGAAGCAGTATTCCCCTTGAATGGATCCAGTAATTGGATCCGTTCTCTTCGGTCCGAAATCGATTCCTGTGTCGAATTTCTGCCATGTTCCCGCAGGGTTTCTGCTGGAAACGTTGAGTCTTCTGAAGGTTTTAGCCGGAAGTTTATGAAATACGGCTTCTGGAACCATCGACCTGGGAGGCGGGTATAACAGCCTGATACGTCTAAAATCCGGGTTATTTCCGGCTAGACAGATGGAAGTTCAGGAATGTTTCCGATTGGAACTGTGCGGGAAGCTGACGGAATTGATCGAAAAACCTATAATTTCATGCAGGTTCCTGTCGGTTCTGGAAGCGAGATTTATAGACCTAAGTATTATCGGATTGAATCTGGCCTTTTGCGCTGCGTTTACGGCTAGATATGATATATTCTTGAGCGGTTCAAAACAGGATATGATAATTTTCTGAAGAAATCCTGCCTGGCTATCGTAGTTTTCCAAGATGATACTGGACACAGGGTTTGCAGGAAAGTTAACAGATCTGATACGGTGCTTTACAGCCCAGAATATCTATTCGATTTTCCGTATGTCTTCCGGATGGTTTCGGGTGGAAATCCCTTGGAATCGGCCGAAACCAGCGGAAAATATCTGTTTCCTGCTGGTTCGAGACGAATCGAGAGGCTAGAATCATCGTCCTAGGTAACCCAGGTCGAAGATTGCAGCGTCAGGAAACAGCCCGAACTGGTCGGAAAGAGAAAGAAAAAACACCGTTTCCGACAGGAAAACACTGGAAATCGATGAAATATGGAAGCAGTATTCTGATGATCATATCCAACTGTCGGTTTTGACAGGCTCCTATCGGTTCCAGGTGGAACCGGACAAATCCTGCCACTGAATCCGTTCATCGAAATACTGTCTCTATGAGATGTCCGGAATTGTCTACAACCGAACGTTTTCGAATCGAATCATTCAACCCGGATCTCTCCTTATGTTACAGTTTCTTAATATCCAGTCATGTTTTTCACAGTTTAGGATTCAGGAGTCTTCAAGAATTCGCAATTTACAAATCCGGTCAGTACTGTACAGCTCTCTAAGTTGTGTTGCCAACTCATTAATTGATCTAAGTTTTAAAACGAAAAATTTACATTGTACTTACCCACGAGAAGAAAAACGTACAACCAAGTTGTATATTTTTGCCTTTTAAGAACAGTTGCCGGATCTTGTGGATGAACATCATCATCATCATATTCATGAGGTTCGGGTATAAAAAGATTGTAATTATATATATGCTTATAAAACCAATAGAATAATTCTTTAGGCTTCATTGTGAGAAATGAGTGGATTGGACCAATCAATCTTTCAAAGAATAAAGTATTTGTTACTTATAAATTTGCAAAACAATTTGATTAGGTTTTTTCTAGAAATAAAGTTTTGATTAAAGACAAAGGTAGCGAATATAGAGTAAAATTGATAAACTAATCAGAGAAAAGAATCTCCTAGAAACTTTCGAAAATTATTAAAAATTTCAAGCCGAAAAGATTATATTTCAATTAGTTAAACTGAATTTTTAACGAGCAACTGGAATAAGTTTACTGATCGAAGGAATTCTGTAATAAGAAAAACAATAATTTAGAGAAGTTAATCTTGTCAAGATAGACAACAAAAAGTATTGTGAATAATCCCCTTAACTGTAGTTAAGGTCTAAAACCCAAAATTGACGATCTGATTGCATGTGTTCGTGTTTGTTTGCACAGTAGACTATCTATCAATGTCAGAGAAAAAAGTAAACCAATCATTTCTGGACTCAGTATTCTCAAACCTTGTAACTTGTGAGTATGCATAGATCTTCAAATTCTGAAATGTGGAGAATCTCCATGGATCCTCAATTACTATATACTGGGGGTATCGTTGGAGCTTCAAGTGCGGTATACTGGCAGTATTCTTGTCTTTCCTGGTATATTTATACGTCTCTGGGCACTACTTATTCAAAATAAACAGGGGAGAAGAAAAAAAAAGAAGTAATAATTTTTTTTGGTTGTCATCAACAGAAGCTAGCCAAATAAATAGAAGTAATTTACTTCTGCTTATACTCCAGTTAATAAAAGATGCTTCATAATTTATTCTTCTCTTTATTGCTTGGTATTAAAAAAAGTAATAGGGAAATTACGTGTAAGAGAAATTAGAAAATAGAAAGAAAAGACATAAGAATAATGAAACAAAGGCGTTTGTAACTAAGAAATCATTGCTATCAGAAGAAACGAAATAAACAATCCTCAAGAAAAGGAAAAGAAAAACAAACAAAATTACAGTAATTGTATTGTCATAACGGAAAATATTAGAGCGAACAGCAGGTGCACTACTTTAGTTCAGTTATTGATACTGACAGACAGATACCGTAATGATGAAAGACTTGTACAGTCAAGGGACCTAGTGCATCGTCTTGATCTACGCTGCTTAGATTTAATTATCACAACAAATATTATTTTAAATGCGAAGAGACAGTCTTAAACAAAAATTTTGATCAGTTTTAGAATAAAAGACTAAATGAAAGATGTGAAAAAAAATAATCAAGGTTAATAACATCGTACAAATGATTGCGAGTTGTCAACTAAAAGGAACGCACAGTAGCCGAAATTGATGAAGAAAAAAGTATTCACTTCTACAACATTTTCTAATTATTTTCAGTGCTGATTTCTATCTCATCTTTCACCAACACTTATCAAAGAAATAGAAGTATTTAAAATGCACGACTCGCTTGATTATCGAACCATATTTTCATTCTTTTTTTTTCTAATATCATAAAAATGCACAGAAGAAGAAGCAATCCAACTAAGAAAGAAAAAGAAACAAAAAAAACAGTTTTTGCTGAAACTTTTTATAAGATGCACGCAAAGCAAAAATGAAGTAAAAAAATTTTTTTGATTTTCATAAATCATTTGGTAGAGAATTTCAAGGCGAGCAACAATATGTGTGTCTTGCGTTTTTTAAAACCTTTCTGCCGGTTGAAAAATAGAAAAAACATGGAAGATGTGTAAAACAGATAACTTGGTAAGTTTTCATAGATTAATTTTTATTAAAATATGTAACGAGATGGATTCTTCTAGTATAATTTTTCTGATTTATCATAGAAAACTGAATAAGAAACTAGCTTTAACTCATTTTTTTAGAACAAAGCATTAGTTCACAAAATAATTTCCCAAGAACTATATTAAAAAATCAGAACTTAATTTTGGAAGTTTATCATAAGTTTTTCTAGAGATGATAGAGCCAATATTTTTACATGCTTAGATTGATCATATGAATAAGTTCAAAGTTATGAAGAGTTTTTCAAAGATTTCCTTTACTCGCTAAAAAAGATTGATTTTATCAAATTCTGAAGAAAATAACTAGGATTTCGCTCATATTTCTCAGTTTTTTATCATAAAAACTAAATTTTTATACAATAAGATTACCATATTTGGAATCAGCATCAAAAATTGAGTCAATCAGCATATACTTCCGTCAGTTTCCTTACCTTCTATTTTTTGATAAAAAATTTTAATTGCCATTTCAAGAGAAAACTCAAATAAAACTTGAAGTAATCGAAAATGATAAAACTATATGTCATTGAGAAAATTATTTCGTGAACTAATACTCTGTTCTAGAAATATAGTTTAAAACTAGTTTCTTATTCAGTATTCTGTGATAAATCAGAAAAATTATACTAGAAGATTCCATCTCGTTAATATTTTAATAAAAAATTAATCTATGAAAACTTACCAAGTTATCTGTTTTATACATCTTCCGTGTTTTTTCTATTTTTCAACCAGCGAAAAGATCCTAAAAAACGCAAGACACACATATTGGTGCTCGTCCTGAAATTCTCTACCGAATGATTTACGAAAATAAAAAAAATTTTTTTACTTTGTTTTTGCTTTGCGTGCACCTTAAAAAAATCAAGAAAGTGAATTCAATTAACTCTCAATTCTTCGTGCATTTATTTGCAATACTCTTTATTATTTAGAGTAGACCAAAAGTAATTAACGTCACTACTCTATTTCCTTAATCGAAAGTTTGAATAAATTTTTTATTTCTATGTATCGATAGAGAAAACGATGATCTATTTTTTTGTTCTATTGGATTGCTCTTCCATAAATGGTATAATAGTAAAGGACGGGGGCGTATAAGACCATGAATTGGCCCATTTTGTTTTTATCGACAACTTCTATCGGATTTTGTATCAATGGAAAGAGCAAATCGAGACGAACACTTTGGTATAAAACTGTTAAGGTTTTCATTGAATTTTGAGGGTATACTTCCATTAACAAAGTAAGCCATTTTTAGTCATTAATGTCATAATTATGTTATTAGTGTGAGTTCGATTTCAGAACTCGAAAGCAGGACTAGATGATGACAGTTGAGTTATGGATTTTGTAGCTCTTTGAAAGGGCTTCAATTCTATATATAAATGACCATTTGATTGGTGAATCCAATGCAATTTTATTAGCAGATACTAGCATCATATAAACCCTAAGTACCATTTTCCTGTATCTTGTAACGAATACTTGATTAAAAAAGTTGAACTGACCAAACTTCTCATCTTGCTCATTTGATAGCCCGTCTCGAGAGCTACAAAATCATATATTTTTCAAGACTAAAAAAATATGGCCACCAGAGAAATTCTGAAGCACATCCATCTCAGACCACCATTTTGCGCATTTTTGGTTGAAATTCAGCCATTTTGTGCCTTAAAAATGATTGCCAATCTCAAAACCAATGTCATATTCGGAATGAGCACAAAAAACTGAGCCGATATATGTATGTTTCAAATGATTCCGAGGCAACTTTTTTTATTCAAAAAAATTAGCCCTAGTCCCCCTCAGGGAAGGGCCAAAAATTGATGTCGCATAAAAAGATGCTCACGTCGACAGAATAAAGCACTTGACGCTCAAGAATGTCAGTTCAAGCCAAATCGCAGGCAGACAAAACTAAAAAAAAACGATGAAATACGCGTATAAATTTTAACGAAAATAAAATCCGGAAAAGCGCACATTTTCCCGATTTTTATCTCCGTTAGCATTTCTACGCCAACAAACGCGTTAAAAATCTACCCGTTCCTACAGCTTACAAACTTATGTGTTTTTCTCTTTTACAAATCTACGCGTCTTTAACGCCAGAAAATGTGAGCTTTTCCCGTTTTTTTATCTCCATCGACTTTTCTACGCCAACAAACGCGTTGAAAATCTACCAGTTCCTACGGCTTACAAACTTACCTGTTTTTACCATTTGCAAGTGTACATGTTTCTAACGCCTGAAAATGTGCGCTTTTCCCGTTATTTATCTTCGTTAGCTTTTCTACGCTAGCAAACGCGTTGAAAATATACCCGTTTCTAACAATTGCAAATCTACGCGTTTTTACCTATTACAAATCTACATGTTTCTAACTCCTGAAAATGTGCGCTTTTCCCGTTTTTTATCTCCGTTAGCTTTTCTACGACCAATACTGCGTTCACAATCTACACATTTTTAGTACGTGTAAATTTACACGTTTTTCATCCTTGAAAATGTACGCTTTTTCCTGATTTTTTGCCTTGAGTTTTGTGGAACTCACATATGAAAAATGTGAGTGTAAGTTTTAAGTCGAAGTTTTGCGGCTCCCCCCCCCGCCCCCCTTACAGACATCCCCATTACAGTCACCCCTTCATTACAAGCAGGCACGATACAGAAATTGGTTCCTATGTTTATTTATCTGCAGGGCTGTCGCGACGGGGAAGGAGGGGAGATGCCTCCTCCAATCTTGAGAAATTTTCTTTCTTTTGCTCGACACTTTTTCAAAAATTTTCAAAAATCCTTCATAAATTTCTAAAATTCTCCAAAAATCTCGACAACTTTTTAGTATATCTGTAATTTTTTCTTCAAAATTTCGATAATTTATAGGCACTAAAAAAAATTTTCGTCCCTTCTCCAATCTTTAGCCCCTTGCGACAGCCTTGTTTATCTGAGGCTCAATTGTTTAAAAATATGTGAGTTCCACATTTTAGTCCCAAAGGGACTGCGCTGACAAGCTTTTTCATACGCTATCGTGCTATATCCACAAGGATACCGTACAAACCTTCATCGCATAAGGGTAATCTATAAACCTATACTCACATGAGTAACGTATCAACTTATACTCATACGGGTAACATAAACCTATATACCCATATGGGTAACCTATAGATCTATCCCATATGAGTAATGTGTACATATATACCCATACGGGTACGGTATATATACCCATACGGGTAACGTAAATATATATACCCATATGGGTAATCTATAGACGTGTACCCATACGGGTAATGTACATATATATACCCATATGGGTAGTCTATAGACTTATACTCCCAAGAGTAACGTATATGCATTTCCATATGGGTAACCTATATATCAGTACCCCTAACGTTTACACATATACCCGTATGGGGAACGTAGAAATCTATACTCACACGGCTAGGGGAGAGACGTATATCCTTATGGGTTTTTATTTAGGGATGGAGTTAGCAAGATAGGGACATAATTATTTACCAGAAGGATATTGATGTAGGGGTATATCTCAGGGATAAAGAATACGAGGTGAGAAGGTGAAGTTCACGAACCCCATTCAAATAAACTAAAGACGTACTTAAATCATTCATTTGTAATAAACAAACCCTATGTACAATTCTTCTCCAAGAACTGAATTTATCGACTAATTCAGTACCAATGAACTGACTTGTCGAAACTATTCTTCAATAGAAATTATGTAAAGTATGTTAGAGTGCTATTATATAGGGGAACCCTTATTTCCTCGACTGTAGAGTGTGTCATATGAAAAAAAATAGTTTGTTCGTTTGTGGGTTTTTGGCAAAGTCAAATGTGAGGAAAACATTAACTTTACAACTACTCAAAATGTCGCGAATCATTCGCTACATGCTGATAGCGTCTATAGGTCCTCAAGTACTATACTATAATAGTATCCGTGGGTGCTCGAGTGCTATACTATAGGCGTGCCCATAGGTCCTTAACTACTATACTACGGGGTTACCCTTAGATCGTCAACTGGTATATTATAGAGGTACCTTTGGGTGCTCGAGTGCTATATTATAGGGGTAATCTTAAGTGTTTAAGTACTATACTACAGGGGTACCCTTAGATCGTCAAGTATTATACTATAGGGGTACCCTTGCGTCCTCATGTTTTACTATATGAGGATTCCCTTAGGTCCTCAAATACTATATTATAGGAGTACGGGTGGGTCCTTAAGTGCCACTATATGGGAGTACCCTTGGATCCTCAAGTGCTATACTATAGGGGTACCCATAGGTCGTTAAGTGCTATACGGTGATGGTGTCGCCGGAGCCTGATGTACTATATGGTGGAGATGCCTATAGCTCCTTTTGTGGGATTCTTCTGTGGTGCCCTTATGTTTTTAATATTATTTTATGGGAGCACTACTGGATGGTGAAGTCCAATATCGTGGGTCAATCTGTAGGCCATAGGTTCAACGTTATGAAAATCGATGGGAATATTATAGTGGAGTATAAAAGGACATCTTGACGAGTGAATTGCCTCATCTCAGATTCTGTGATTGTAAAATACGTATTTAAATGGTAGAGAACCTGGCATAGTGAAGATACCTAGTTGATCATCTGCATCCAAGTTACTGGTCTGTAAACAGTTTGATGAGCAGAAACCTGTGGTGAATTAATTTTGGTGGCTAAGGTGCACATAATGGTTGGTCTTAAGTCGGAGGTGCGCAGGTTTTTGGTTGTGAACTCAGAGAAACAGTTTCTTTCACATTAAGAGTTTGATTTTTTTATATTCGATTATAAGAATGATAAAAGTCCAGAAACTGATATAGATGAAAATGTGGAGTGTTATCAGTAGCTGTGTCGATAAAGTGAAGTAGTATATAAGTACTTTTAATCTTTCGATCGATGGTTGAGCAACTCACTGCGATGAGCGTTACTTGTGTTATGAACTGCTATCATACTAAATCTTCTGCACTAAAAGACCTTCCCATATTAGAAGATCTTGCTATAATGGAAGCTCGTGTGAACAAAAAGTTTCAAACGCGTATCAGAAGACCCCCTTAATTAGGTAATAAATTGGTAAAATTGGCATTGAAGTTAGGGAATGTCTTTTAAAATAAGCATAGTTATGGAGGTTTTCTCTCGTAATTATTAAAGAAATGAGGTCTTGATCAAAACTGTGGGTTGAAGTCCTAACAAAGCATTGCCCCAAACATCAAAGATCATAAAGTTTTTTGAAAAATGTTTTTAATTAAAAATAACGAAAGTTAGTGGATGTAATAGAAGACCCCTTTGGAGATTTGATATGTTGAAACATAACAAAAGATCTGAGATCTTGTATTACGAGAGGAGGAGGTTTAAATTATGCTTAGATCTCAAAAGCCTATTATACTAGGATATCCTTGTATAATAAGACATGCTCAGGAGATTCATGGGATGTCGGACTCTGTCAGATCTGTATAATATGCATAGGATTCGATAAAAACCTTGTCGGATCCAATCGAAAAGGGTGGGATATACAGGTCGGATTGGATCTCCTTGATGAGGAGGTATGTGCAGATTTCCAAAAAAGCAAATTTCCGAAATTTCAGGTGACCATACTGCTGACATGAAACCTATGAAAAAGAGCTTGAGTACACAAAGTATGAAAAAATTACAATTTTCATAAGTTACAGGAAAATTCAGTTAAACGTAGCCATGAAAGAAGAGAATAATCCATAAAAGGACAGATATAACATATACCGAAATTTCCAAAAATCTCTTCAACATTACAGAAATTTCAGTTATATACAATCGTACTAAAATATATATCGACGACAAGCATACGTAATGAATATAAAGAAATTTTAGAAATTACAGAAATTTCAGTTCTATATAACAACACCCATGTATAAATCGAGAAAAAAGATAGGTCACGAATATAAAGAAATTTTAGAAATTAAACAAAAATTCAGTTATACATAATAATACTAATATGAATATGAAGAAATTTGAGAAATTAGAGAAATTTCAGTTGTAACAAATAATACTAATATATATCGACTAAAAGGATAGGTAATGTATATGAAGAAATTTCGGAAATTACAGAAATTTCAATTATATACAATAATACTAACATATATATGGGCCAAAAGGATAGGTAATGAATATAAAGAAATTTCGGAAATTACAGAAATTTCAATTATATATAATAATACTAACATATATATGCACCAAAAGGATAGGTAATGAATATGAAGAAATTTCGGAAATTACCGAAATTTCAATTATATACAATAATACTAACATATATATGGACCAAAAGGATAGGTAATGAATATAAAGAAATTTTGGAAATTACAGAAATTTCAGTTATATATAATAATACTAATATATATATGGACAAAAAGGATAGGTAAGGTATACGAAGAAATTTCGGAAATTACAGAAATTCCAATTATATACAATAATACTAACATACATACGGAGGAAAAGGATAGGTAATGAATACGAAGAAATTTTGGAAATTACAGAAATTTCAGTTGTAGAAAATAATACTAATATATATCGACTAAAAGGATACGTCACGAATATAAAGAAATTTTAGGAATTACAGAAATTTCAGTTGTATATAATAATACCAACATATATATGGAGAAAAAAAATAGGTCATAAATATAAAGAAATTTTAGAAATTACAGAAATTTGAGTTATATATAATAATACTATTATATATATGGACAAAAAGGATAGGTAAGGTATATGAAGAAAGTTCGGAAATTACAGAAATTTCAATTATATACAATAATACTAACATATATATGGACCAAAAGGATAGGTAATGAATATAAAGAAATTTTGGAAATTACAGAAGTTTCAGTTGTATATGATAATACTAACATATATATGGACGAAAAGGATAGGTAATGAATATGAAGAAATTTTGGAAATTACAGAAATTTCAATTATATACAATAATACCAACATATATATGGACCAAAAGGATAGGTAATAAATATGAAGCAATTTCGGAAATTACAGAAATTTCAATTATATACAATAATACTAGTATATATATGGAGGAAAAGGATAGGTAATGAATACGAAGAAATTTTGGAAATTACAGAAATTTCAGTTGTATATAATAATACTAATATATATATGGACAAAAAGGATAGGTAATAAATATGAAGCAATTTCGGAAATTACAGAAATTTCTAGCGATTTAGTACTTATGCTAAGGATCTATACGTATATCAGGATTATCTTAAATAACTGAAATTTTTCTGAAATTTCTAAAATTTCTACTGATCAAATACCTAGGCTTATTATCCACACGTATACCAGTATTATGTTCAGTAACTGAAATTTCTGAAAATTCTCCGAGATTTCTGAAATTTCTACGGATTAAATACCTAGGCCTATCATCCATAGGTATATCAGCAGTATCTTAAATAACTGAAATTTCTACTGATCAAATACCTAGGCTTATCATCCACACGTATACCAGTATTATGTTAAATAACTGAAATTTCTGAAATTTCTACCGATTTAACACCTTGGTTTATCATCGATAGGTGTATAAGTACTATCCTAAATAACGAAAACTTCTGAAATTTCTATTATATTTGTACTCAACTAATGTGTGGATTACATATAGCTTGTGTTTTTTCAGAAATTTCGGAAATTTCTTTTTGAGGAAATCTGCACACTGCTGTTGATGAGTACTTAAGAATATCTCTTTATAATGGCACTCGAGGATTTAAGGATCTAAGGGTACTTCTACATTATAGTAGTCAAGGGTATATGGGTACATTCAGATAATAGAACTTGAGAATCTATGGTTCTCTTCTATTAGTAGAACTCGAGGACCTAAGAGTATCTCTATATAGTAGCACTCGAGAACCTATGGCTGCTACTATATAAAGATGTAGGTGTGTTATTCGTAATATGAAGGACTGTCGTTGAAGTTGATACGCAGAGAATTTATCTGTATAATGTTTAGTGTTTGTGGGTGTCTGTGTAGGATTGGTTAATAGGAAAGTATCAAATCGTATATTGTATTAGTTGTTGAAACCTTATGGTCAAGGGTGGGTGAAACTTCGAAGAAGTTTCTAGAATCTAATGTATGAACGATCTTAAAACCTTTTGGATCTTACTAGAACAGGATCAATGAATGTGTGAGGATGGTTTTAGTGCTTTGAAGAATCTTTTGGAATATATTCGATTGATGTTCTGAGAGCTCTTTGAAATTTTTCAGACTTCCAAAAACTATGATTCTGATGCTTGAAGAATTGCCTGAGTCCTTCTAGAAGCTTGTGAATATAAAAATTATTCGGAAATGTCTAGAACATTCAAGAAGCTTCTGAAATCTGTCAAAGATTTTTAAATTTTCGAGAGTTCTTCGGTAGTTCATTACTACTTGAAGCATTTTGAACATGACTGCTTCTTGAGTGTTCTGGAAGATAGTAGAGAATCACTCGGCTGTAGTTGGAGTTAATTAGAATGTTGCAATAGTCTATAAGTAACGTATTCTATCGCTTAGTGAACAGTAAATAGTAGGTGACTAAGGTTTAGTAGTGACTATTACTACAATCTCTTAAAAGTTTTCGGAACGTTCTTAAACATTATTTACCAAGTATATAGATGAAGTCAACTTTGTTAGTAACCAATCACTAAAAATGCCCATTATGTCTATATATATACATAATGTCCAATATCTGCCGATTACCGGATTCATATTCAAGGACTAGTGGGTCGGTTAAAAGTCTTAAGACTATACTGAAGTAGGCTCAAAAGAAAGTAGACAGAGAGAAGAAGCCTTCAGCAGTAGAAGACTATAAGTGATAACTGTAAAAGAAAAATCTATTTAATTTGAAAAGTGTGTGTGTATTTCGTAAATTTATAAAATGAAATCAAGTGTTCAAAGTTAATTGAAACTCAGAAAAATAATTTTAAGTTGCTCCGCATGTATGGACGCAAAGTCTCATTAAATATTGAGAAATTACGAAATAAAGTCCATCTCAGAAAAGTATGTTTAATTCACAATATTTAAATATGTGTAATATCAGATGAAACAACATCAGTTTATGCATTATATTTTATTGTAAAAAAACAAGTCAGTTTTCATCGCGTCAATATATGAGTACTCTTTCTGAATGTCATGAAATTACGAAATAAAATTTAGCATTATAAAACGTCCATAACTTTCAACTCGTAAGTGTGAGCAGAATCGCTTTCAATAACCTCAAAAAAACGAAATGATCTTTAACGTAAGAAAGCGTATTCATATAGTTGAACTCGTACATACGAGTTAAACCTCTTTTAATAACATCAAGACACGAAATGACTTCTAACGTAAGAAAACATGTTCATAATTGAACTAGTAAATATGAGTTAAATCTCTGTCAATAACAATAAAAACCGAAGCGATTTCTACTGTAAGCGAACACGTTCATATTTCAACTAGTAAATACGAGTAAAATCTTTTTCCATCACGTCAAAAACCGAAGTTATATTTAATTCAAGAACACATGGTCATAGTTGAACTAGTAAATAAGAGTAAAATCTCTCTCAATAATATCAAAAAACGAAGTGATATCTAACGTTAGAAAACAGATTTATAATTGAACTAGTAAGTACCATTAAAATCTTTGTTAATAACATGAAAAAACGAAGACAATTCTAACGTCAGAAAACATGTTCATGATAAAACAGGTAAACACGAGTAAAATCTTTCTTTACAACATCAAAAAATAAAATAATTTTTAACTGAAGGAAACAGGTTCGTAATTGAAATAGTAAGTACGAGTTAAATCCCTCTCAATAGTACCAAAACACGAAGTAATATTTAATTGAAGAAAACATGTTCATACTTCAAATAGTAAATAGGAGTTAAATCTGTTAAGATAACATCAAAAAAAGACATGATTCCTAATGTAAGAAAACACGTTTATAATTGAACTCGTCAACAAGACTAAAATGGCTATGAATAACGCGAAATAACGGAGCTTTTTTTAAGTTTAAATAAAGTGTAGTGAATTCTACAAAGAAAAACTGATGAAAATTTTGTAAATACTGCGTTTTTACCAGCATGTAGTGCGCTTTTTTAAAGTCTTTGTCTGTCTGGGTGCGTCAGTCAGACGTTTTAAGACCATATTGAAGGAACACTCATGAGAAAATGGACAGAGAGAAGGAGCCTACAAAAGGAGAAGACTATAATTGATAACTTTAACAGAAAAATCTATTTCATTTGAAAAGTGTGTGTATTTCATAAATTTATAAAATAATACAAAATGTCCATAACTAATTGAAACTCGAAAAAAAACTTTAAGTTGTCTCCCAAGTATGGACGCAAAATCTAATTTAATACTGAGATATTACGAAATAAAGTCCATCGCAGAACAGTACACATCAATTTATCATATGTAAATATGTATAATATCAGATTAAACAACATCAGCTTACACACGATATTTACATTACAACAACAAGTTAGCTTTTCAATGCAGTAATCTATCCGTAGTTTTCTGAATCCCGTGAAATTGCGAAGCGAAATCTGCATTTCAAAATTGTGCATAACTATCAATTTACGAATACGAGTGGAGTCTCTTTCAATAAGGTCAAAAAACGAAATGATTCTTAAGAGCGAGTCCATCAAAATACCGACCATGTCGGCTGTAGAAAA
>JAJEKB010019617.1:93018-115819 GCA_022393335.1 Macrotrachela quadricornifera
ATCTATTTTTACAGATATTAGATAATTTTGAATCGATCTTTAAAGAAATTTGCTCAAATGTAAATAAATGAAAAAGATATTCAATTGTATTATTTAGAGATGATACAGAAATGTTTAAAATTTATTAATTTTCTACATAAAAAATATTCTATAAGAACTGACTATGTGTATAGATAGTTTCAATTTAAAAAGATTAGATTTAAACTTTATTATTCATAAATCTACGTGAAGCTGTTATTTTTTGAATTTAGTTGATCGTTCACATGTTAATCAATCAATTAATGCATATAACATTCATAGTATAACAACTGATTCAACATTTGTTGTTCAAGATAATCAATGGCGTTCACAACAGCAAATGGAAAGATATACATATGAGCAAGGTCATGCTGGTGAACGTACTCGCAATGGTCGTTATCGTCGTTTTAGTCTCGGTAGACGATGCACATACTGTTGGGGCAGATGGACATGTATGTCAGGTCATGCACGATGTTAATTAAAATTATCATTTGTTTTTCTAATGTTGTTACTTAGAAATAAATATAGGCTTAGAATGATTATATAAATAAAATATATAGATATTAGCAAACTGAAATGTATGAGGAAAGAGCAATCAATTTAATCTATTCAATGTACACTTTTCTAAATATTAAAAAGAATATTGTCAATTTTTATTGATAAGAGATTTCAACATTGATATTTTCATAAAAGCTAATTAGATTTTATATATTCGACTTCTGAGTGTATATTTGTTTTGAAAATATAAACAAAAAAATCATTGAGAATACCATCTAATTATAATCGAAATAAGAAATGATAACAAAATTTGTTTCCTATCAATCTTTCTTGTAAATATCAACTGTAAATCATTGCTTTATGTGTATTATGATTTTTAAAATTCAAGTTTTGCCAGTTATCAAACAGCTAAAAATTCATGTGCTGAATTTATGAAGGAATAGTTTGGAAACAATTAATTTAAATAAAATAAATATGGCTTTTCTATCTAAGATTAAACGACGATCTTTAGTGTTTATAATATTTAAATTTGAATACTGATTTGGATTGTGTTTTGGTTATTTAAAATATGAATTTTTATTGATAATCGATCAACGGAAATGTTAAATTGACAAAACCGCAACAAATATTAGTTTGCTATGATATTAACTCTATTATTTATAGTATTTTTTAATGAAGATATATTGATGATGCTAGTATTGATACTCGAACTTTTCTCAGTGAATGACCGATGGTTAAGAATATTGAAAAGGTGAGTAACTAGAACAAGAATTCAAGCATATAAATAAGAGCAATAGATAATGGAATACGAATTGCAAGCATTTTAGTTATTCTAATGGTCTCAAGTCTTGTGTGAAAGATGTGTCCATACTGTACAACATTAAGGTTTCGGACACTCAAGAATGTTATGTACTTGATTAAAAAAGCTTCGACTATTCTTTATATTTCAAGCCCATCTATGGCGAGATCAATTTTTAACAATGATCAAGTTCAAAGCAAACAGACTTTTGATTTCACATTGGCTGAATTAATTCAGATCGATGAGGTAATAATACATCTAGTTAAATTATAATATAATGCTACGAGCGCTAGTGAAAATTAAGAATTTTATACCAATAACTGTAAGAGAAATATGGCCATTATGATCAGTTTTTAGGGTTAGAACAAGGTGATGATACGGAAAATATAGATCATGTTCAATGTTATCACGAATCATGCGGTTCTATTCAGATTATTAACATATTTGGGTGTCAGAAAACGATTCAAGTAGTTCTCTATACTATTAAAAACCTTATTCGACAATCCAATTTGAACTCTTGATTGTTTTTTGCTTGAAAAATAATGAGAAAAAACAAAATTTTAAGAATCAATTGAGTCTGTTCTCTGTATAGACGCATTTATATGCGTTCAAAGTTTGATAATCTCAAAAACAATTCGGAATGCATAAATCTACATTAAAATTTGAACTTTCGTAATCTGGAAAGAGATTGTCTCTTGCATCGTTTGATCTTCATGGTACAGGCAATACATTATCGTGTTCCTTTGCTGATTATTGATGGAAAATGATGAACCATCAGTCTCAGCAGTTTATCAGTGGAAGATTGATCTCTTCTCGGATCATGGTAGTACACAACTATTTGTGATCGGCAGTGTAAAATATATTTCACTGGTCAAAAAAAAACTGTCTGGTATAGATGGTTTGCCATTCATCATTAAAGAATTTATGTTATTATTAAACATTCAAAGTATTATTTTGTTTTAAGATTTTCGTATAATTTCAATGACTGTTTCCAACAAATCTGTTTGATAAAGATTATAAACTATCATCATTTGAAATATAATGTCGAGGTTGATTTGATTCTTTTGATAAGCAAATGGAATAATGATTCTCTAAAACTTTCGAAAAAATTTTTCTAAATTTATTTTGAAGTTTTTATAAATATGATTTTGAAATTCGAACTATAGCAATGAGTTCGGTTTCTAAATCTTATCAAGAAAAAAAAATTGAAAAATTATTCAATTAGGATATTTGTTAAAATTTAATTACTATAAAATTTTTCTCTTATGTAGATAATTTTATTCAATAGCAAATCTGATGTTAAACACTACTTATAATTAGCTTTAATTATAATCCAAAAGAATTCAAATAGACATTTGCATTAAAGTCAAAAATGGAGATATTGAATATTAAAGTGACATAGAATGACAAGGTACATTCAGTTGAGGGAAGCCAATCGGTGTGTAAACTAAAGGTCTAGTGAGGAATACTCAGTGTGTTGATTTTTCTTCTGCTCTATTTAAAATTGTTTAAATCCTGCAAAATTTAAAGTTTTCTAAACCAACTCTTGGTTATAAATCTAGCGGTAAAATTGCTCAAGATTTTGAAATTTTGTGGCTAGAGCAAAAAGAAATGTGGTTGTTGAAAAATATTGTCCATATTTTATGGACTTGTCAATCTACGTCTGCACTTTTATCATCAGTCACGTGTTGACACATATACCAACATATACGAATTGATATAGAGAATGGTAACAATCAAACATCTTTGAACTTTCTTTTATATTATATTTTATTTTTAAATATATACAAATTACATAATGAGAATAAAATCCCTGAAACAAGTAAAACACAAAAAAATAAACTATGACATGTTTTTATGTTTTTTACAACATTTGCATATGCCAGTTTCACAAAATTCCGCTCCCATAGATCCGAAAGCAGCACCAGCTCCAGCACCGACAGCAGCACCACCAGCAGTGCTAACAACAGCGCTTCCCATAGCAACAATGATACCAGTAACACCAAATGGACCTAAGATAGCGATAAGAAAAACAGAGACACCAGCAAGGGCACCCACACTCAAAACACCAGCTGCAACGCCCTTGCGAGCACCAGCACGAGCACCGTGAGTCCGACATTTGCCGCATTTAAGACAACGACTACCACTACACTCTAGCTTTTCGGTGGATAATGGCATAGATGCTAATAATATTGACTGTTAATCTTCAAATGATTAAAGTATATCTTTACTTTGAAATCGTTTTTTGAAAGGACAAAATGGGCAACTTTCTAATAAAACTTGAATATAGCTTAACGATTGATTACACTTATTAAAGTTTATTAGATGATGTATATCATATATAGAGATCTAGTTCAAAGATTTTTACATTAATAAATAGTATACATAATCGATCTTTGTGACTTGAAAATTTCTTTTATAGATAAGAAAATAACTTAATATATAGAAACTTACTTATCTAGAATGTGGAGTTAGACAAATGGCACTGCTATCCCTATATGAATATGATATCGTATTACTAAGTGTATCTTTTACTCAATATCGAAATCATGCAGATGAATACAAAATGTAATTACTACATGCAATTTATAGAAATTGTATGTAAATAGTATATGGAGAATTCATAGAAATTACCAAGTATTGTATATGACTCTTATTTAAAAAATGATGTCATCTATTCCTGACTACAGGACGCATAGCAACTTTTTCTCTTTTATATTATTTATTACGTGTTATGCTGTAAATCATATAAATGGGTATTTGTTCTTTTCTTCGTCAAATACAGCACTTCGTTTTGTATGGGGAGATTTTTTTCTCCACGTGTTTGATAGCATTTATCTACCACATATATAGAGCTGCAACGCAAATATTCATTGAATCATATTGACAGTCGTAGACACAAAATTACACATAGTAGTAGGATGATTATTGCATCATTATGTATATTTACATGGAAATAGGAACGAAATTATAAGATGATTAAAAATTTCATAATTAGTCATAAAGCGACGTAGTCCGCGAAAAAGCTCAGTGAGGAAGTGTTTGAAAGGAGAATCATATAATCATTTATGATTTACGTACAAATGTAATAAGAAAATACCAGATATGAATTTTTTTAAGTACGAGCGTTGTTTTACAAGGATTATGAAAAATTCTAAAGCATTGGTAGCTAGTAAATTTTACATTCAAGATCTAGTCTACTTAAAATCTCAATGTAGGCTAAGTTTTAAATCAAAACCCGATAAAACAGTTTAGCTGGCAAACTTGAATGTTATGGCATGAAATACCGAAACGAATGTACTGAGTAATATTGAAAAGTTTGAAAGTGGTCTAAAGTAAAATTTTAGTAGAGTTGTTGTTTGAAAAAATGTTTGGAGTCAGAAATTTGGCTGCATAGACTTCCACAATATGCTTTTAGAGGTTAATGATGAGATAGATGAAATGAATACGAGGAATTTCGTCACAAAGAAGGTGAGGAATGGACGTCAAGCCACTCCCAAAAGGATACTACTTCCGTTTAGACACGCCTCTCACCCTCAAAAATCTGAATATAATAGACAAACGAAATATCTTTTTTCAATAGAAACATACAATCATCTTTATTATAATCGACATTAATCAATATAAATTCTTTATAATTATTATAAGTCTAATTATATATGTATCTATAATAACAAAATGGATTAAATCGTTTATACCATCTTTTACATTTATTATTTTGTGTCATTTGAATTTGAACTACCCGTTCGATACTCAATAATAAAATCTAACCTAATTTTTCTGTATTTTTTTAAAACCATTTATGCCTATATTTTTCTTTTTCTTTTCTATATTGATTATGTTTGTTATTATGCAAATCGTGAACATATTAACAAATTGAAATTTACTAAAAACATAATGAGAATAAAAATATATTTAAAGTGATAGAATTTCTGTTCAATTTCTTCCCTTATTATATATCACTCCTGTTCCATCAGCATATATTTGCATTGGAATTACGTGATTTGCTCGTAAACAAAATAACAATTGATCTTTCACTGCTCGACGAAAACGTTTTGATGAAATCAAAAACATGTACAATTTCCCTAAAAAAATCATACTGCATAGTAGATACAAGACATCAAAATAATCACTACTGAAACGAAACTCTCAATACTTGATCTATTTGCATCTTTATTAATATTTGATGTCATCAATTGATAAGAAATATTAATACCATATGGTATAAAAGAAAGAATAGCAGATATTATTTGAAATAAAATCATTCTTGTTAATTGACGATCAAGTTGTTATTTGGCAAGAACTCTTGTTAAGTTTATATTACGATAGACCAAATATCCAAATATAACCATTATTACAACTGGAATAAAGCAAAGAACAATAGTACCATATATTGGAGTATATATAGAATAACCAAAATTATTGATCACACACGTTTTTGAGATTGGTGAAATATTGTAAAATACAAAAATTGGAATTCCATAAAAACACTAGACTATTGCAGCAATAAACGTCATTCGATGTGCCCATTTTATATTACTAAATCGATGAAGATTTGCATTTCGTGATGTGGCAAAATATTGATCAATTGTTGCTAGACACGAACAACTTAATGTAATTAAAGTAACACTATTACCAATGTATACTCGTAATTTACACTAACTTGCTGATGTTCTTGTTAAATCGATTCCATAACCTGTACTAACAATACGAGAAATAAGATTATTTATTAAATAACCAACATTAAATATTGAAGCAATAAGAAAATAAAATGTACATGAAGTTGTACGATAACTACGAACATTTGAAAATACTAAAATATTAATTAGATTTCCACTTATGCCAGTGACAAGAAGAAATATACCAACATAAATTGTAATTTGTTGACCAATATACAATAATGACATAACTTTGAAAAAAGAATGCTTAGTATGTTTTAATAGATAAAAAAATGCACTAAAAATGGATAGAATCAATATATAATATGTCATTAGAGTACCAAACATGTCCAGAGGATTATAATTTTTTATTACTTATTTTCTTTTCTTAGAGAACGATTATAAATTACTCATTAACATTCTATTTTAAGATAAAGCTCAACTAATATTATCTATCTGTCTTTACAAAAATGACCTATTTTTGTATGTATATTAGATAATTTAAATCAAACAGAATGAAGGAAAGAATTATAGTATGTAATGAGATATGTGATTACAAAACGCTCTTTTTCCCTCATTGTGAAAAGTGAGTTTATTCTAGAAAGAAAACTTTTATAATTAAAAGTATAAAATAGTAAAGAACAAAGAAGAGAAACAATGACTAGTCATTTTTGTTGAATAATATATTGTTAAATGTTAATAAATATTTTGACAAAATAGGGTTTTTTCCTATTTTAATATAACGCTTAATTAAATTCGTCTATGTTTATATTCTTAGAAACAATAAATATTAAACGATGAGAATGAAGGATTCATATAAATAAGATTAAACAAATGCAATCACATAGAAATGTCTTGACAAGCACGAAAGACTTGAAAAAGAAAGTTGATAAAATAAAAATAAAAATCTACTTTGATAAAAACACTATGTTTTATTGAAAGATAGAACTTGAAATTTCTTATAAAATCATAAAGGATGGTCGAGGTATATTGACCCGATTTGTACAATTAATTTTTTAATATTAAAGCATGTTCTTACAAATTTGTTTATATGACATAAAGATGCAATAATAGACGTTCTACAAAATATCGTATGACGGATTCTACCTGACTCATATAGTACGAAAGTTCTAAATTTAGAAATGTGCGTCGCAAAAAATAAAAATTAACCGTGGATATTTTAGAATCATGAAAACTTTCTTTTATCTAAAAAATGTTCTTGCAGTTATAAAATATTTCTTTATCATGAATGTTACGATTAAAATCGTTTATAATTAACCCTTTCACAGAAATGGGTCTCACCGGTGAGATTCTCCATATTTTCAGACGAAAGTGAAGAGAAAACACTCTTTTTCTTTGTTTTTTTCGATCACAAGTTTACATATTATGTATTATCTATTCTGTCTAAGTATTGTTTGAATTATTTATTTCGTAGCATGATGTTTTTTGTTAAAACAACAAAGACAATAAAATTTGTCACAATCTGAACAGAATGTTTTTACTTTATTCGCTGTTGCATTACTTGCTTCTTTTGATTGTTGTTGTCTAATTTTCGCATAGCAGTCAGAGCAGCGTTTTCTGACATCGCAGTCAGAATTTTTTATCCTTCAAACTTATAATCCGTGAGTTTGCGCTTTACTCCGCTTAATAAACATTCCCTCTGCCCAGTTTTTAGATTCTTAAATGACACACCAAGAACTAAGGATTGCATAAGACTTTCACGAGATTATATTACTGCCATACGACTTATAACTTAATTTTATAAGTATTTACTATTAACATTTCAAATGTCATCTCAGATGCTACATTTTGAAGTGATTTTCTTGGGGAGTCTGAGTCATTTGTAATATCTTGGTAAATGATCAGATAAATCTATACCTTGTTTTCCGTTATTGACTTGTACCTAGCACTATTTAATCGATATCAATGGATATTTAAAACCTCCTTAACCACTTAAGCTATTCATATAGTTTCTTGTACCTGACTTTAAGTAGCCAACATTATTTAAACTTTTACATAGCTATTGAATTTTCTAGCTGTCTTACGATGAATAGTTATTTAATTCTCCAGCACTATTTAAAAATTTGTATGGCTATTTAATCTTCTAGCTATATATAGATTAGAAATAGCCAAATCAACGATTTTTCGAAAGAAGTTATGTGAAGTCATTTTTCAAAAATTTCGAATTCGTGTCAAGTCCAGTCTGAGGTAAATAAAAACTGAAGCCAGTTCTGATGAACATTTTATTCATTTAATATATGCAAATAGTATAAGATTGTTTATGATATTCTCAGACATATCAAATGAACTTTGAAGTAACATCTATATCATCAAAAAAGCTTTTTGTTTTTCATCTAATAAATTCAGCTGACGGTTTCTTCGTCTATTTCATACTGAATATCTTTAAAATATTTATCAGAAGTAGTTTCCGATAGACTTGATGATGAGCTATTTCCTTGATCGATATTGAAATTGAACTTAATTTCGCTGATTTATTAAGGAATTTAATCTTTGTAGAGAATAAATTAGTTCAATCTATTTCGATTGAAAGCCTATTTGAAAATAGGAAGACCAATAAAAATTGAAAAAAGCTTTTCAACGTATATATGTTCTAGACTTCGTTTATTATTCTAAGACTGACTAACCCATTCTGGTATACATGATTACAGATTCGTTCACAAAAAATAACTAATAATTATAAGATTTGTAAAGTATTTTCTAAACATGACTGATTTTTCTCGAGTAGGGGCGTCAAAATGGGAGATGCGAATTTTTAAAGCATTGGAAATGTAAAAGAATTTATTGAAAATCCGATTCTTTCCCTATAATTTATGATAATACGTGATCTTCGAAGAACTTCGATGGTTACTCCCAAATGGCCCGAAATAAGTAAATTACGAATGAATCGAAAAAATTTCCTTGATTTCTATTTATCCTATTAGATGTAATACATGAAAAGGATTCAAAAAAATAATTTGATGTTTAATATTAGATGTATGACACTGCTGAACAGGTATTGTATAATCTTTTTCGAGAATATGATAAAATTTCTCTTTGCAAATCATTGAAAAAGGGAGATATTGATTACACGACGGTGTGTATAGGGTTGATAATAGTTCTGTAGATGTTTTCACATGTTCATCTAAACACCATTGTTGTTGATCGATAAAAATATTTTTTTCTCTCTCGATTCTTAAAAACCAAATATTCCTTTCAATGAATATTGCAATAACTACTAATAAAAATACGATAAATTCGTTGATACCAAAACTAATCATTCTGTTGGATGTACTACTCTAAGAAATCACAGAATGAAAATTGAGTCTCGAATGTTTTAAAAGTCGTAAATTGAGTCACTATTCTTTATTTTGATAAATTTATCTACTCAAGAATATAACGTTAATTTCTTGTTCTTTTTATAAGTGATATTACTAAACACAATGTTAGGCTATCCCATGAAATTATTTAATTATTTTGGATTCATTACCGCATAAAGAAAATACTTTTTGGAAAGGACATTCGATCTTAATGGTCTGAAATACGTTCACAATATTATTCAAATAGCTACGTTAAAAAGATTCAAATTTGAAATAGCTAGTCTGTAGAAGTTTTTAAATAGCTATTACAAGCTACTCAATAGCTATTTAAATGAATTTAATTAAAAAGTATCCTTTTTGAGAAGCTACGAATAAAAGATCTATCAAGGGATGATATCAGAAGTAGAAAGAAAAACAAATACTTTCATTCGCAGAAAATATCAATCAGCGCATTTATCGAACATGAATATTCATGAAAATTAATAGATTAAAGCTATTTTCCTCGAAAAAACAAGTTACCATGAAAGGGTTAATATGATTTCGTTGGTCTCACTAAGCTCTACCTATGTTGAAATATGAACGTGCTTACTCAGAATAAAGTGATGATTGATAGTACTGCATGACATTGATCGTTAGAGAAATTTATCGTGATGAGGCTATTGATCTATCTTATTGAATAGAGTATAAAGTGTTCAGTAAAATCGTCTATATTCATTAGGGGTTGGTTTAGTGCTCAAGAAGAAAGCATAAATTTGAAAGCAGGAGTGGTTTTCGACGTGTTTTTCATTCAAGACTGATTTGTGGATCAACCTACTCTCGTCCTTTATTATCATCCTATTAGCTGAAGTATGAACAAATAGTATAGAAAAATAGAGCATTCTTTTCTCTAGAAGACTATACGGAAATAATGCTTCTTAAAGCTTATTATATGTCTAAATAATAAATCTTTCACTGCTCTCGAACAAAATAATATACCCTATTTCTGAGCCCATATTTCGAAAGAGCACAAAACACCGACTCGTATTAACCGTAATGAGCACTCAGTGATATCTTTTAAAAGATCGAAAACTGAGCAAGTATTTTGTACCAAGACTTTCTTGACATAGATTATTCTGCTTTTGAACGTTAGTATGAAACTAGGTATAAACTTTTTAGAGCTCTAATTAACATTTGGCTGTTGTTCAAACATGCTCTTTTCATTACATCTGAGCACTTTTTACACCAAAAATATAATATCCTCATTCTGCCTCTTTCTTCGAAGAATATTTTCTAAAGAGTTTTTCCCAAAGTCCTTCGTTTCCCTCCTCTTTCTCAAATAGTGTACCTATACCAAAGCAAGTTAAAATAGAAAAGACAAGCATTATAGATATTTTTCGTCATATGAAAGGCTTATTTCATATAAACGCAAAAAGATAACCAAAATACTACAAATAATCTATACACACATGTACAACGTATAGTAACAAGAAAACATGCGAGAGAATTGTAGACAAAGAGAGAAACACCTATTATAACAAATACTAATATTTTTATTTGACTATTCATTTCTATTTTCAATAAACAAAATATAAAGAAAAGGAATATACTAAGGTTTTTCATCGATCAATAGTATTATTTTTGTCTGTGGTAAAATTAATCGATCATAGTTCATCTTGTCTGTTTTATCCAAATTAAAACTATAATAAACTCAAATAAATTAGGATTTAAATATATTCAAAATTCACCAAAAAAACTATGAATAACTGAATAATAATTCATCTTAAACATAGAATATTCACACTAACAATTTTAACAAATTCACAAAAACGAGAGCATTCATTGTCTATAAATTCAACTATAGTAATATTAACAGGGATGTTATAACACTTTCTCGAAAATCTTGAGAAATCCTTAAAAAAACTTCCTATATGGGGGTTGCCTCCAAATAAGGTAATTTTAAATCCTCAAAAACTCGGAGAAGTTGAAGAAGAATCCTATCGTAACAAGATAGCCAAGCCATCAGCTTCGGATTGAATTTGCTAGTATCTCGTAAAGGATTTTTCTATCAAGCTCCTTTACAAGATATAGTACAGATGTTGGAATATGCGGGAATACGGTGGTTCACGTTATTGTAAATAGCTGTGTGCGATCGCCTACAATTGTTATAAGGATTGGCTTGGGAATTAAATGTTCAACTCGTAAAACAGTGCAATTTCCAGATCTTTGTTTCAGGTCTCATTTGTTCTCTGTTCTGTCTTACACTAGATTTTTTGTTCTTCTATGATCGTTGTATGCCTTTCAAAAACAGTTTTTCAATGTTGATCTCTGCAACAATCGGTACATATCCGATATTGCCCAGATCTCTCTTATACACATAGATAAAACCTATTATTATTCTTGTCAATGTAATAAACTGTGCAATAATGTACAAGTAAGCGACATCATGTTTGGGAGACATGATAACATCATATATTTACTGTTCATAGATCGAAACAAAAGAAAAATGTGGATCAAAATAATAGTGTCATAAGTGTTAAATAGAAACTGGAATGATTGATAATAATAATGATAACGAAGACAAACGGTCAATTATCTTCTAGAATTCTTGTTTGTCTTCTTCATTGTTCTTATTATTCGTTTGTTTCTCATCAAGTGCCTATTAAAAGAAAAATAACTAAATTGAATCACTTGTTTAAGAATCAATTTACTTTGCGAGCAAATGCAGGCAGAGCAAAAGCTGCACGATGCACATCGGCTGTATAATATCGAGTGTCCAATTGATCAGCAAGTTTTTCATCCACAGGCTCCTTCAAATTGATATTCTAGAAAATGAACAGGACGATCATAGTTTTCAGTCATACATACAAGTTTATCTGTAGGTATCTACTCTAGCCCATGAGAACTATCTGAAAACAACTATCCATATAAGAAAAAAACAGCTAACAATCAAATTAAAATCGATTAAAATAATGCCTTCTATATTACTATGAATCTGATGTTAATAATTTTTTTACATGAGAATGTCAATAAGTCATATTAAAATGAATTGTATTTCCATTAAAATTGATTCAAAATTTAATATAATGTTATTTTTTCTTATGTCAGTATGCATCAAGTAACATTATAACTCGATATGTAGGATGTTTGTTGAAAGTTGATCTATTGTTGTTCTTACCATTTGTTGATTCAAAGAGTTCAGAAAAACAATACTAGATTTCATTGTCTAATTTAAAATCGAAGAAAATGCATGTTTTACTTATCATGATTAAATGAGAAAACACTTATAGTTGTGCTTGTCTAAAAGTTACATTTTAGATCGATATTATATTTTGTAAAGACTTGTTCACTCTACAAAATTTTGAAAATCAACTGTTTTTTAAGCTTTTCAAAGTGAGCTACGAGAACAGAAGATATCTATTTTTTTACCATCAACACCAATTATTCAAGTTCAAAAATGCTCTCACTACTATTTTGTGTCAAAAATAAACAAAATATTTTATCCACAAACTTTCAATTTATTTCTCATAAAGTTTCTGACTTTTTGCATTAAAAAGTATATGTGAGAGAAGATGTCGTAGATACATTTATCTGTGACTTTACTCACGAGAGAAAGTTGTGAGATGTCTAATGAGTTTAAAGTCCATCTTTTGGTCATAAGTGGACATCGATGGGGTAGGAAAAATTTCAAACGGACACGCCCCTTTAGGCCTTCTTTCCAGAGTTATAGCTATTTTAGTATAATTTCAGCCTATAGCTCGATATGCATCAACAAATCAAATGACATTATTTCAAGCTGAAACTTAGCCCACATATAATTATACTTATGACTAAGATGCACTGAAAACTTCAGCTCAGAAGAATGTTTCCTTCAGAAGATATTGAATTCACAAGATTAATTCTTATTCTATGAAAGAACCTCGAAGCTCATGTTTTTTTTTTGGAACTCAGTATTTCGTAAAGGAAATATTCTTTTGAGCTAAAATTTTCAGTGCATTCTAGTCATAAGTATAGCTATATGTGGGCTAAATTTCGGCTCGAAATAATGCCGTTTGATTTGTTGGTGCATATTAAGCTATAGTCTGAAATTATACTAAAACAGCAATAGCTCTGGAAGGAAGGCCTGAAGGTATGTATCCTTTCGGAGTTTTTCATACTTCATCAATGTCTACTTATGGTCAAATGATGAACTCTAAACTCGTTGGACATCTCGGGAACTTCCCTCGTCAATAAAAGCAGCAACGTTTTCGAGTGAAATAACTTCACAAATTTTATAAGATCTAGTATGATTTAAAATAATTGTTTCAGAATAGTTTATCATTTGAAAGTCTGTATTTCACAATTCTATAGTCGAATTTATTTTTGCAACTTTATGTATCGCATACATCTAATGTGGTTAACTAAATGTGTCATTTTTTAACATTATATTCATACGTACAATTAATGTCGACAGAAAAGATGAACTTGGTCGATTAAACTGCAAAATACATACTTCCACTTTTATCATAAAGAATGTAATATAAACGAAAATGTTGTAAACCGAGCTTGCTACGTATTCACCGATATAAAATCGGCTTGAATCTCATCAGATAAGAAAAGGTGATGAACGCCGATCATTAGTTAACATCTACTCTTACTAAACATTCATTTATTAGATAACAAAAACTGATTTCAGTTATCAGTTACTAGGTAGTTTAACGATAGTTTCCTAATCTACAACTGATCAACACAGTTCAAACAAGTTTACCTCATCAAGACTGCAGATAATAAAACCATTAATACCACATGGATATGTCGGCGTCGATGCATAAGCATAAGCAACTGATGGGAAAATATTACGGCTGAATGTAACCATGTTTTTGATCAGATCAAGATCTAGCCATATACTTTCACCTATGTATCATATACACATAATAAATAGCATGCCAAATCAGTCCATCATGTAATAAATATACTAATATTATGAAGTACTTACACATTTTTTAAAATTATTTTAACATAGAATACTACAGCGAATAGTTCTCTATTAACTGAAATGTCTATCAGCTTGATAAGACATTTTTTTTAGTCAAGACACTTCAAATTTTTTTATAGAGGACATCAAAGTTGATTCTATTGGTTTTTCTAAGTAATATAGCAAAACATTGACTATTGAGCACTTCATAAGTTGACATGTCTCAACTAAGAAAGTCTAGAGAATTGTTTACTTTATCGTTCTATGTACGAGTAATTTTCATATAAATGCAACTACCTTGTCGTATTAATTACATGATGAAACAATCGGATATTTTTTAGTTTATGTACTTCATTTAAATAAATCTTAAGACTCATATTGGTAGATATATGAGAATGATCACGAAAATGATCTGCTGATGAAAATAGACAAATTTAGCATATGCCTTTAGTAAATAAAAGCAAATGAGAACTAAATTTTTTTTCCTCAAAAAATGAAATCTACCTTGACAACAGATGATACCATGAGGTGGCTTTAGTGCTTGTTTCATTAAGGAAAAGAATGATTCTTCAAATAAAGATGCGCCTGGACCTGAAAATAGGCATGGATTTTAGATGAAAGATGAGCTATTTCGTCGATTACCGTCGGGTGCTGTTGAGTCAGTAATGATCACATCAAATTCATTTTTATGTTGTTTGAGATATTCAAATCCATCCCCAATATTTATTATTGCTTTTGAGCTGAAGAATCCTTTGGCCATGTCAGGAAAATACTTCTTGCTTACATTTATAACATCCTGGATATTATCTCTTAGATTATATAGAACAAAAAAATTCTTCTTTGTTACCTCATCAATTTCGCAAAGAATTGCTTGTTCAACTTGTGAATATTTGACCACTTCACGAAGGACACCGCCATCACCTCCACCAATGATCAACACCTATACAACATAAACATAAGCATGCATATACAAAACGAGAATCATGATAATACTTACTCGTTTCGGATTTGGATGTGCAAGCAGTGGAAGAAATGCTATCATTTCTTGGTAGGCAAATTCATCTCGTTCTGTACATTGAATACGATTGTCCAATACGAGTACATTACCGTATGTCTTACTGAAAATAACAAGTCAAACACATGGAAATTCTAGACAATTATTTCATTGATGACTATTACGGTACCAGACAAAAGTTCGAGAAAAACTTTTTTTCTTCATAATACTTTCTTACAAATTCATCATGTTCAAATAGTGATCTCTCGTATTTTGTTATAGAATTACGACTGAATACTTTTGTGCGACAGATTCGACAAGTTTAAATGCTATCTAACGATTCAAAAGCTCTGAGATAAGAAAGGAATTTTCTATCAAATGCCTAGGACTTTATATAGAAAGTAATTAAATAAAGTCGAAAATTTCATAATTTAAGGTTTTTATTTAGACAACATTAATGATACTAAAGCTTCGAAAAATTTATTAGCATCGTAATTTTCTGAAAAACATAAGACTAATACCTTTCGATATTAGAAGTTTCTCACTAATCTTGGTCTAAGTACATGAGATTTTTATCAAATTTTCGAAATCTTTTAGGGTAGAGGGAAAACAGGGATGTACTTCCGATAATGCATAACTAAAGGTTTCTTCTCATCTCTTTATATCAGTTCCAAGATATTTCAATATTAAAATTGAAATATAACACTTTTTCGATGAAGAGCGTTTTCCATACTTTATCCACAAAACGACTTGAAGCGATGGGAAATCGTAGAAGTCATACAGATTAAAGTTACTACAGTATATATTTCTCAGCTTTTGATTAGTTTTCCAGATAATATTTTGCAAAATAGGTAAAAAAATTGTGTAAAAGACACTTAAAAATGAGTACTACATAATAGTGAAGGATTTCTCCAGAGTAAAATCTTATTGGAAATCTCTCTTTTCGGCAATTAGCGCATATCGTGGGGGAGTTCGTCCATGACACATATACTATTTGACAATTTATCCATTCACCAAATTTGCAGATATTCATTTTTTGTCGGCAATTCGATATTGAATTTTGATTTTTATTCTGTCCGACAGAGAACAAACTGATTTCAAAGGCTAAAATCATCAGAAACTAAGGAAATCACACGAAGACATGTGACGATATCATCTTCTATTAATACTGCTTAGGGATATATAGCTCAACTTATTCTTATTCCAATATGATTATATCAAGGTATTTTCAGGTCATATGAAAGAAGACTCTCGATCATCTTATGATTGGAAGAAGCAGCACAATGTTGTGTCCTAGTAACAGTAGAGGAAAACTGCTGAGATCTGATTAGTTGAGAGTCTTATTGTACCAGCCAATCAGATACAAGCAAGATGATTCTCCGCTATTGTCAAGACACAACATACTGGTTTTTGCATCATAGGAAAGAAGGTCCTTAGTAACCCCTGATTGAATCGAATAACATTATGTTTTATCCTTAGTATAAAAGAAAAAAGCAACTACTGGAAATTGATTAGTTAATACCAAAAGACTATGAATCAATCAGATTTCGGCAAAGTTTTTCTTCTCTATTATAGAGACAAAATATAGTGTTGCTCTAGCCAATCATATGATTACCAAGCGCCTTTTAAATGGCTGGAACATCCCTATGTCACGTCTTGACAATAATAGGGAATCATCTTGCTTGAAGCTGATTGACTAATATAATAAGACTCTCAGCTAATCAGATTTTATCAGGATTTTTCTATTATTATAAGGACAAAATATAGTGTTGCTCGGACTAATCGTAGAGTTACCGAGAATCTTGTTTCATATGAACCAAACAACACTTTGCTGTGTTTCTAGGTAATACTAATATTAACAATACGAATATAGTATTCGTATTGTTATATCGATAATCATTCAAAATTATACAAAATCACTGAAATCACGAAATTAGTTTATTCTCCCTTGATTATGTTTGATAGAGCGCATCTATCTTAAGATCACTAGTGTCGACGAATTTTAGCTTTTTTCACTCTTCTCGTAGAGATAATTCTACCACTCAGAAATTTGGGCTCCATTTGTAGGCGTCTTCTATCCAATTTTTACTTATTCTGAAAAATTTGATTTCCCAAAAGACTAATCAAAAACTGAAAAATGCATAATATAGTAACCTTAATCTAAATATCTTCTATGATTTTATATTGCCTAAAGCCATTTTGTCTACAAAGCATGGATGAGACTGCGCCGAAAAAGTCCTATATTTAAATTTTAAACCCGAGAGGGATATACCTATACCGATATATAATACATTGGAAAAAACAATGAGATCGTATCACATATCCAACTACTCATATGCCTCATGCTCTGTTAAGCACTACCCCATCAACCGATCCTTCCGACTCCTCGATATGTCAGAGATTCATGGCTAGTCCCTGGCACTTTTTTTAGCACGTTTGCAAAAATTTTCTTGCTATATGCCTGTGAAATTTTTAGTAGTGCTAGAATTTCTAGAAAATATGCCCGAGAGCGTGAAATATCTGTCAAATCTAGCAGAGTAGATAATGTAAGGTACTTGCATAATCTGTTAGATAATATGAGTTGTCTGACAAATCTGGCAGACTTTGCGTATATTGAGCCACATCTTACAGGGTATAATGTGCTCAGTGACATCAGCATAATCTGCAGTCGTCTTTATAGAAACGAAACAAAATTAATGCATAAAACAATTTTAAATGCTATAAAAAATAGTTTAAAAAATGTTTTCTGAGATCACAAGTAGAAGCGAATGTTCGCTGATGAATATTCACAAGAGCACATATTTAGATGCACATTGGAAATTGTGATGGAAATAACTGTTTGCAAAAATATGAGTCATGTTTGCAAAAAATTATTAGGCCTCGGCCTTCTTGAAAGTAATCGAGAGTCCTGAACTCTTGTAGCACTAAAAGAGCTTCTATACTCACGAAAGATTTCGAATCCTAGAACTCATATATTGATATGTATTGGCGGTTACTCGAGTACTTGTGCTACCAAAGCAATTTGTATATCCTTGAAAAACCTATAATTCTACAAATCATGTATCGGCATGGATCGCCACGTATTGGCGCATATCTAGTATCTAACGAGGGAACTCATCCAAGTGATAACTCGCTTTTGTGTTCAGACTCGTGGAAAAAAGTAGACCACAATGAGGTATGAAAAACTGAAAAAGGACTCATGCCACTAGGCCTTCCTTCTAGAGTTATATCCATTTTATTGTATTTTTTGTTTAGGGTATAATATATATCCCCGAAACTCGAATCACGGTATTCTGATCTGAAATTTAGTCTACCGATAGGTCTACGTATAATTAGAATACTCTAAAATTTTCGGCTCAGGAGACCACTCCTTTCATAAGATATTGGCATCTAAAAAACATGAAAACTGTAGGGATTCTTTTATAAAATTTGAAGAGGCTTTGAGAAGCTAATATCTTGTGAAGGGATTAGTCTCTTGAACCGAAAATTTTAGGGTATTCTAGTTATAAGTAGACCTATCGGTAGAATAAATTTCAGATTAAAATACCGTCGTTCGAGTTTTGGAGTATATTCCATACTCTAGGCAAAAATTACAGTAAAATGGTTGTAACTCTAGAAGGTAGGTCTAGTAGCATGAGTCCTTTTACAGTTTTTCATACCTCACTACAGTCTACTTTTTTCCAAGAGTCTCAACTCAAAAAGTGAGTTATCACTCGGAAAGGTTCCTTCGTAAGTGTGTGTCTATACATCTGCTCTCACCCTCAAGAAGGTAAAAATAGAAAAATAATCTGAAGTCAGATTGACTTCAAAGTGATTTTAACTGACACCGTGTATTTTTGACCTTAGTTGAAATCAGATGACTACACAACATTTCATTTAACTCCAGCTGTCTTCTAATAATTCGATTGAGTCCATCGGATTTTAATTAATTATTAGTGACTTTGAAGATCGTTGAAGTCAGGTAATTTTATGAAGTCAAAAATTGACTGAAGTCCAAGATTGTATCCCTTGCCTTACTCTCATTCTAAATACATATCTTCACATCTAAGTGCTGGCTAGTATGTGTCGACACATTGGGAAGGGAAATCAAAACTCTACAGGACTAGCTGTAGATGAAGATGAAATCCTGGAAGGGGGCCAAAACCCCGAAGAGTCAGTTGAAGATGAGAGGAAATTCTGGGAAGCAGTGGGTAGAACCTAACAGGGACCAGATGAGGTTAAGGATGGAACGCTTGGAAGAAGGAGGTAGTGCAGAGCTCTGCAGGATCAGGTGAAAATGGGACGGTGCCTCTTAGAGGGGAGGTGCCAAAACCACACAGGACCAGCTGAGGGTAAGGGGAAGCACTGCGAAAGGATTGAATAGTAGAATACCTGAATACAAGTTTCAAGTATTACATATATATTGAAGGGAAATTTCTCTCTTATCTCAAAGCGTTTGGATCAGTAGATAGGATTTAAACTTGTCGAATCTGTCGTACAGAGATATCCAATCATAATTCTATAACAACATATGGAAGATCACTATTAAACCTATCAAATCACGTCATTATTCTCTTACGATCGTTCTGTAACAAGATATTATAAAAGAGCAATTTTTTCTCGGAACTTTTGTCTAGTGTATGATACCTTTTGAAAACAAGTATATTCTGATATTTTGATTGTTGTTCATATAGAATTTGCTCTACTTCAAGTGAAAATTCTTGTCCAGGCCAAAAAACAGGATCCGCTTCTCGAAACCATTTGAACTTATCATCGTTGACAGCCATATATGAAGACAACAAGAAATAGAAAATATAAATCGCACTATTGTTGATATAAACACCTAGAACAACAAAGAATTTATATCTTGTGATAATTTGAATCTATAAAAATAATAATGCAATTGGGTCAGCGTTACATATGTCAGTATTAAAAACGAGAGAAAAATAAAAACACGACTATACAGTAATAAGGATACTGTACATAGAGAAGAAATAGGTAAGCAAGATAAATCACAGTTTTGTCTCATCACACAGTAGGAGTATATTAAAGCATTTTTTTCTTCGTTCTATACACATTCATACACATACGAGTCGATACCTACATCAGCTTAGAAAATAAATCACGCATAACAAAAAAAGAAAAAGAAAAATTAATGATCAAGGCAACTAATGTAGAAATAACAGATTATTGCTTCAATATTCTTACTTGCATTTTTTTATCTTGCATACAGTTTCATATGATGATAGTGGTGAGCATTTTGATTTTTTCGTTCTGTAGAAAGAATATTACGGATGAATACTTGCTTAAAAGGTAATCATCATAAATCATTGCCTGAAGACATTTTGCAAATCATTCATTTTTTCATTGATAAATGAGGAGTCACTATCCTTCAGCAAATATAAGTATCCGTAGGTTATTCTTATTCGCATATGTATATATATTCTTAAACCGTCATCTAAAGGAGAAACTTATCATATAATTGCACGGGATGGTAAGTTTATATCTTTAGGAAATGCAAACAAATCGGCTCTATGAAAATTTCAGGAAATTATTTTAATCTTGACAAATAAAACTCTAGCAGATTTGTTTTAATATGGAAAGAATATAGAAATGAAATGTATAGTTTAAGCATGGATTGGATTGGATTTAGTCAGAAAATTCATCTTAATATGGAACAAATACACAACTGAAGTATATATTTTGAGCTTAGATTCAATGAGCAAGTTCATTTTTATTTATATATTACTCTCATATGATATGCTATATGACTTTGCGCAACATCAGCGAATTTTGGAAATCAAAGGAATTTATGAGAAATGAAAATAGGATTTTGGGAACGGAAACGAATTCATTATTTCATTCTGTTTCTAGAGAAATACCAAGAACGCCTTGCAAAAACCAAACTAAATCAAAATAGATGCATCACAAGCTACATATCATTCAACTCAAGAGGACAGATTCCAAGCTAATCCACGCTGTTTCTGTTGTTATTTTCATATGATATCTCACATAACTTCACGTAAATCCACAGACGAGTCAAACTTGAAAGTTAAAATCAAGTATTCAATTGTTCAACTCTTTCCTTACTTTTGTCTCTGCGCAATTTTGCCTTCCTCTCTTCCCCCAGTAGACAGAAAAAGACGATCAGAAACAACTCTACGATTCCAAATCACTTTTGAGTCAAGACTATGTACATCATGTCGGCTCTAATGAGATGAATGTTCTGAAAAAAGAGTTTCTGCTTCTAGCTTATTTCTGTTGAGATATTTAGTTTTTATGGTGTCTTTTACCAAAAAATCGTGGTTCCCCTTAGGTTCACTGAAAAATCTATTTTCGATTACTAACTAGAAACTTTGTACAGAGAAAGATTCCAACTAGAATAATATATTCTGAAAGTATCAAATTTTGAGATTACTTCTGCGCCTAGATACGAGTATGACTAAAATAGCTTCTTTCAAAGGGCTTATGGCACAAAATTATAAATATTCATATTTCGAGAGAGGAGCAAACAAGGGATTTGAAACTTTCAGAACGACCTAGTCTTATTGATACCATTCTTTATGCAAAGTTTAAGTCGAAATTTGAAAGTTGACATTTCACGTGAATGTGATTGGGACCACGGGGTTGTGCTAAAAACCTACATTGACTCTCACATTTTGGGATGCCATCTCTCATCAAGAGCTCAAGTGCACATCTTTACCCATTCACTAAAGTTAGATAGTCGCATACTCTACCAAACAATAACTGAAAACTTGAATTTAAGTCCCAGAAAAATCCGGAAACTCAATAACAATTCAGAGTGGCAGCTATTTTTCACCATACTGAATAGTAGCTTTCCGTCCTTCTATAGGCTAAATGAGTTCAAATGGTCCCGCTATATATAGTAAAGACATAACATTATATAAGTATAGAACAACTGATACACATTACGAGAGCCTTAGCTTTTAATTTGAAAATACATATTTTACTTATACGGTTCTATAAATAGTTTTCACTTATTTCATGTACTTTGTAGTATCTGCTATTTAACAGATACCCGGTATAAGATAGTATCGAAGATGCATCTAAATGCAGCACTGTAGGATCTTCAATTCTAGCTATAATATGAGTTCGAATCTCGAAAATCGATTTTGTCGTCTAGCTGTTCACTGTGTGAGGAGGAACAAATTTATGATTTTATCTGGTGATGTCCTTTCTATTACTTAGAGCAATCCAAAAATAGTAGCCATCCTATCATATTTTCGTATAGACCGCTTGAAAAAGTTTTCTTTTTTTATGAGCAGATAGAGCGTCTCCTGATCTGTCTTTCTCTGCTAATTGATCACTATTCAACTCATATCATAATAATGAAATTTCGATAAAAACTATCTAGTAGGATTAGATTACAATGGATGGGATAGTTTTGTATCACACTTTATTATCACTTGATAAGTTGTACTAAAAAAACAAAATATACTACACAATCCAGCGTGAAAAGCTCTACAATTTACAAAAGAACAATTTTAAAAAGATGCGATAGAAAAATAAACGAATTCGTCTTTTACCAGAAAACAATCCCGTTTTTGCAATGTCGAAATTAGAGTTTTTCACACTGCATCTTATGGT
>JAJEKB010019617.1:140819-189109 GCA_022393335.1 Macrotrachela quadricornifera
GTCTCTTTCTCTTTCAAGGTTTTCATGGTCATACACATGGTGGTGGAACACAAAAACATAGTCATGAAGAGAAAGCACATGGACATAGTCACGATAGGAAAGCACATGGACATAGTCACGATGGGAAAGCACATGGACATAGTCATGATGCAAATAATCAATCCATATCAGCAAAAAAACCAAAGACAAACATCAAAATTAAAGAACATTTGAATGAACCTGACAACAATAATACTACAACATCAACGTATAGCAATAATATTGAACCGCTCGAAATTATAATTGGATCCTCCGAATTTAGAAGACACAGTCTTCGAGCTCTTGATGAGGTCTGATTACTACATCATTTTTATTCTTTTACTTATAAGTCACTTTTGATCTATTTTAGGCCGTTGTCGATTGCACTAGTCATGTCGAAGACGATGATTCCTCTGCTGCTGATAATACTTCATCTAATGTAGACGCTACTGATTCATCTATGAAGAATACTAAACACAAGAAAGCATCATCAATGAACATGCACGGTATTTTTCTTCATGTATTGGCCGATGCTCTTGGTTCAGTCGTCGTAATTATTAGTTCTCTCATCATTAAATTTGTTCCTCGTGATCCAAACAATCCTAAACATTGGACACTCTATATTGATCCAACACTATCCATGATTATTGTTATTATTATAACCATTTCTGCTATTCCACTATTAAAAGAATCAACATATGTTCTTCTTCAGACTGTTCCTAAAAATATTGAAGTTACTTCAGTCAAGAAACAATTACTCGATCAAGTATCAGAAATTGATGGCATTCATGAATTACATATCTGGCGTCTTACTAGTAATGCAATTATTGCTACTGCTCATGTAAGTCGACGATCATTAACAGATTATATGACAGTTGCTAATAAAGTGAGAAACTTTTTTCATGGTATTGGTATCCATTCGACAACAATACAATATGAACAGCATAATGATGAAAGTCAAGATTATCTGATAAACAACAGAAAGAAGAGTGACGAATCAAAATTGACTACAGTTGATTGTTTACTACGTTGTCCAGATGAAGTATGTGATATGAAAACATGTTGTACAAAAGATTTAATTCGCACAGAAGGAATATCCAATATGAATAACAATAATCAAGCACAGACGGAATCAACAAATGATCTTGAAATCGTTGTGGAAGCGACAGATGAACAATCGCATAATCATACTACCAATGATAATACACCCATTGGAGCGTTTAACAATGGATTTATTCCGGAAACAATTTGATCACTTGCTTAATACTTTTTCTTTTCCATTTACTGTTCTTGTAGCTACTAGGCATCATGTTTCTAAGTCAATAAACTTCATTCTTGTTTACTACTATTCATTCGCTTTTACTGGAACAGATAGACACTTATATTTCATCCTTCTTGTCGATTTACAATAGCTTAAATTTCTCTATGTAATAATTTACATTAATACAAATCTTTACATCTTAAACTCATGGCATATATGAGATATGGAAATCAACGTTTTCAAAAACTATATTTACATGTTTCAGAAACCAAAAAAAACAATAGTTTTATTCATAAACAACATACAAAATAGTTGAATAAAAGGAAAGAGTAATATATGCTGTCTTTCATATTGTTACACTACTTTCGCTTGATTTAACAATGCTGTTTAGTAGCAATGAATAAATTATCTTTTTCAAGTCATTGCTTCCAAAGAGATATTATGACTCACATAATAGAGATAAACTTTAACAAAATATATTGTTTAGTACATATTTGATTTTTTGAAAAATACGTATGTTTCATGAAACCGTAGAGAATTATGTTTTTTTTAAAAATTCAATGATAAATAGACGCATCTAGGGCGAAATTTCAGATCAAAACATCATCATTGGATTTGTTAGCGTATATCGTAGTACGGACCAAAGTTTAAGAAAAATAACTATAAATTAGGAGGGAAGGCCTATGAGCATTTATTTTTTTGAGCTTTTTTCTACCTCACTAGGATCTACATTGTATTCTCGAAAAAGTAACCTGTCTATTTTGTAGAAGTGTGAATTTCAGATTTTGTTCTCAGAAATTCAGAATTCTATACATATTTCAGATTTTTCAGAACTCGAGACTAATACGTATTTTCGTTCTTTATAACAAAGCATGTGCCCCTCTTCTCAAAAATGAAAATCAGTTTTGGAATATTCTCAATTTTTCTTGAGAGAAATTTGAGAATATTCATCTATTTATTAAGATGATGCTGATCGACTGATATTTAAATTTTTCGAATCTATGTAAAGTAAGAAAAACATATGATACTCATTTGTATTTTTGAAAATCTCAGAGAATTCAATATGTTTCTAATTTCAACATTTCAAGATTCGATATCCAAACTATTCAAGATATTTTCTCAGAATTATTCAGCCTTTGAAATATATTTATACGATTTTGCAAAGGAAAAAAAATTAAGAGTCAATATTGCTAGAGTGAACGCGTCAACTGTCTAAGCTGAAATAAATTGTTCATGAATATTTCATTTCGCTTCTCACAGGCAAAATTCTGCGTAATGACCTTCAACAATTCTTTTCAGAATGTGTAGATTAACTATGAATTAGAGGTTCTGGCAACCTTAGCAACTATTTGGTTTTAGTGTTCTATCTGCATGTTGATGTTTTGCTTTTCATGATAAAAAAAAACACTGAAAAATATGTTATTTCAACGTTGCGTCCCATTTAATTCATTTTTACGGAATCTCAGAAACTATATACAATCAAGGTTATGGGACAAATTTCTCGTACGTATAGATATGTCATCAGATAAGACAACGAAAAAACTTCAATTCGATATACGAATCGACTGATATTGACGTAATAGAAATTGTCGAATCGATTCAAGTGTAATATGAAATCTCGACAAATATTGTTGTTTCAATACTAATTAAGTTTCGACTATGAAACTGACAAAGTAGGATAATTTAAAATCAAAATCCAAGAAAAAGCTGATTTTGCCACTATACTGATTCTCGTTTCTTGGAAATAAACCTTGTATCAATGTTGTCCTTGAGGAAGTATATGAATGAGTAATAAAAAGCGAACAAGTAAAAGAAGAATATGATAGATTATTTCTTTTTACCTTGTGTCATGTTGATGATGCAACATTTGGTCTGCAGAAAGGCGAGATGATTCACAAAAAACAATTTTCCAACATGTTATTACACAACTTTCGTTTTTTGTTCTTATCTTTTTTCGTATTTTTTTTTATTATTTCGTTTTGTGTTAGACGTACATTATTTTATGGTGTACTATTATATTGTTGAAACTGCCACAAAACAAATTTTTCTTTGCATTGTCTGCATTTTAACTTACAATTCGCATTTTGGATGAATATCTCTTTATCATAATTTCTATTAATTATTAATAGATACAATTTTCATCATCATGCTTAAGCAGATGATTAACAGAGTGGGAAACCTTATGTTGAAATTATTAGATGACGCAGAGCCAGCTGATTCGGCCCTGTCTAATGAACATCAAATCGTATGTACTTGAATCCTCTCAATATTTTTTGATAGCATGCTAGTTTCGTTCAAATTAGAGAATACCAAGACTCTTTCCTTGTGAATTCTGTCATACAAACCGGAGCCCAGATTTGCTTCACCAACATCAAGTAAAAATACTTTTATTAATGATATTTGTTAATTAACATGCTAATTCTTAGCTTTCATGTTCTCATAATCCGGCAAATAGACGAATACCCCATACGCACACGAAAACTCAACGTCGTCGTCCGCCATCTCCTCCTCCTCCTCCATTGCCTCCACGTATACCGCGATCTTCTCCTCCTCCATTGCCTCCTCGTATACTACAGTCTCCTCCTATATCATCCAGTCTACCACATTATCAATCAGGTAAGTTCTTATATGATGCACTCTTTTTCAATATGTACCTTGTCAACAATCAAAGTATATTATTAGTTCATTGAAATAAATGTACTTCGAAATACTTTCCGTCAATAATATTTTTCGATATTGGATAACATCACATTTTTAATTTAGAGAACTCCGTTGTCGCCACAATAACCACAATACCTGATGCATTACAATGTCCTATTACATCAGATATTTTTGAAGATCCTGTTCTTGCAGAAGATGGACATACGTACGAAAGACAAGCCATTATTCAATGGATAAGACAGCATGGAACAAGTCCAATCACGCGAGAACCACTAGAAGAAGCAAATCTTCGACCAAATTATGCGATTCGGAAACTTGTCGAAGAATTGCGATCTGAAAACACATCTCTTTAGGTTTCAAAACTGATTGAAATACCGAATAATATTATCCAAAACAGACTTCTCTTAACTATGGGTGAACGCCTTTGTAAAGTTCAATACGTTTTCACATCTATATTGATTTAATACAGCCTATACATCATATCTTGTCACATATTAAAAGAGTATGAAATGCCAATAAGACAGATGTACAGTTGATTTTTTTTTAATAATTCTATATTATTCTTTGCTCGCAAACAACAGGTACGAACATGCAAAAAAAATGTTCAAGTACACACCACAACAAACAAACAGAAAAAACTGAAAATGGCATAGAGTATCATCGCTATAAAAACTTTCTCCATTCATACTTATTTTTCTATGATGTATTTGACAAAAAATCTCAATCTAATAAGTAGAAATATGTATAAAATTATCTTTTTATAGCCTAAAAGTGTAACCATTTATCAAAAGAAGTAATATCAAATCAAAGAGAAACAAACTTAATTTAGTTTGAAATTGTTTGCAACCTTTCAAAGACTCTTAGTGTTAATGTTTGCTGTTTGGCTGTACGATCTAAGTAAAGATAATGCGACTGCGATAGCTAGTTATACTGTAAATGAGTTGAATATGACATTCTCTCTACATGCAACACATTTCATACCGCTTTGCTAACTACTGATATGTAATATAACAAAGAATCAGTGATCGTACCACAGACTTTGGAACAAGAATTGTCCAAATTAGTTCATACGTCATAATGCTAGACATTCAAGTTTTAATCGTTTTAATTACATACAAATGAGAATTTTATCCATATGTTATGCATTTATTCGAATCAATGTGAAAACATTTATTGTTGGTTCCATTTTGACTGTTTAAACCCGTTTCTTCAAATCTTTGTTTGCATGGATATTTGCTATCAGTGTTCAATTCGGATCATCTTATGCTATAGTCGAGTCTAGAGAATATATGGGACCAAGTTATTTTAGTTCAAGTTTCGATTTCAATGTAGAAGGAAATATTTAAAAATTTATTCAAATTAAATATAAGAAAAATCTTAAATGCTTATTTTTTAGTCATCATCTTTGAAGTTTGCGTTGATTGGTAGAATTTATAATGTATTTTGTTAAAAGCAATCCTTATAAAGTTTTACTATTTGACTTCCATATATGTCAAATATGAAACTTGTATTCAAACGTTCAGGTATTTAATTATGGAAGGGCATCATGAATAGGAACAGTACAATGTGAATGTGATGGGTGCCCTTTTGATGGAAAACTATGTGGACGAAAAGTCATATATTTGAATTCAAGTTTCAAGTTTGACATTACTGACAAATTACTAATTATCAATTAGTTTTCATCGAATGTCTATTTAAATTGTCTCATAATTGGATGCAAATTAGGCGATCGCTGAATGAGATCTGCTTCAAGACGCAATCGTCGCATACGTTGTTCAATATTATTATCAGCCCCAAATGCACGAAATTGATCTAGTCTGCGAAAAGAATCATGATCATTTAGTAGGTCATTGAAACGTGGAGATATGGGAGCAGGTGTCCGTGATCGATGATGTTTGACAACATGAAAAAATTGATGATGATTTTCTTGTTGAATTCGATGACGTTCCTGTAATGGTGTTGATGGTCGTCGATCTCTTCTCGCGAGATCAACAGCAGGAGCAGGACTTGGAATATCCAGATATTTTTCTAATTTAATTACCTCTGGACGATCTTTATTTCGATCAACATTTTTTTCTTGAACACTATTAAATTGTTTCATCATATCTTGAAAATGTTGTCGAATTAGTTCAAAATTTAAATGAGATTTGGGTGGTGGTGAAAAGATTGCTTTTGGTTCTACTTTTTCTTGTAAATGATGTTCATTGTAAAAACGAATAAAAATATTATCTTTTTTTGTTATTGTTTCATTTGTATAATTTGGATATTTTTCTTTGATATATCGATCTGCTGCTCGTCGAAATTTATAAAGAATATCTTCCAATTCGATCGCAGTCGGTCGATGAGCGGATTCATCTCGAATAGATTGAAGAATCAAATCGATAAAAATCGGACTTTGTTCTATCAATTGAACACGTTTAGTCGATTGATTAAATCGATGAATTCTTTCTGTAAATAATTCATTCAATGTTAATCCATATGTAAAAACATCCAATGATTGATCATATTGACCATCACCACTTAAAAAAAAACTGTTATTAATACCTACAAATTCGAAAAGTTTTCACTAAGAAACTAACCGATGAAATTCTGGTGGCATAAAAGGTAAACAACCGATCAATGTATGACGTTCATCAGGATTAAATATATGTGCAATGCCCATATCACCAATTTTAGCTGTAAAATTATTCGATACAAGAATATTATCAGGACGAATGTCACGATGAATCATTGTATGTGCATGTAATTTACGCATACCACTAACAATATGACAAGCCATAGAAAGTTTTCGTCGAAGTGAAATTTTTTCACTTTTATGATGAATTACATCACTCAAACTACCACGATGCATAAATTCAGTTATCAAATAACATTCTTTGATTGAATTATCTAATAATCGATCACCATAACCGAATGTTTTAAGAATAAATGCACCGGATAGTTCAGCATAAGCAGCTAATTCTTTACGAAAACTTTCTTCCAAATGACGTCGTTGTGGTGTCACACAAATTACTTTACAAGCTACTTGACGATTTTTTGATAACCATTTCGCCTTACGAACTTGACCTATATGAATAAAAACATTGGATATAAAATACGAAATAGAAACAGAAAAAAAAATCATAGATTAACATACCAAATGCACCTTGACCAAGTATATTTCCCTTACGAATATCACTAATATCGATTTTTGTCAGACTTTGATTGCTTATTGTGACTAATGGATGATTAGTCTGATGTTGTTTACTGATTACTTGCCGTTTCATACATTGAGAACATAGATTATAATTATAACAAGTATCACATTTGAATCGAACCCCTATAATCGATATATGACAACCGTTACATACGAGATCATGACGTTGACCAGCTAAGAGTTCATGAATTTTTGTTAGAGTTATATCTTTAGAATAACGGATTGGTTGACCGAATAATTCATTGGGTACTTTTAGATGTGCCATTGCATGACCACTAAGATGTTCTTTCGTTTGACGTCGTTCTTCAAAACAATTACCACACAGATCATAGTCAACACATTGTAAACATCGATATCGATCACTGTAGATTTTCGTCGAATTACATCCATTGCAGGATACGTTATGTATATTATCTGGCGAACTCCCATCGATTTCTTCATTGTTACTATATGCATTGGCCATATTGAAATTTTATTTCCTAATCTCAATCTAAAACTAGAAATTGATTTGTTCGAAATATTCAATTTAACATAGTAAAAAGATTTTGATTATCGTAATAATCTTTGATTAAACGAAATCGAGACTTTAATTTTATAAAATCGACTATGAATATGGATCTTACAATATTCTTTTTTAAAAAAATTAAAGTCATCATTACATCAAAAATCTATCTAAATCACTACAAAAAAAGAGCGAAAATATTTTTGAAATATACATGCTTGATATCGACTTTGAATAGTTTCTCACGGTTAAGTTATAAAATGAAGCATATATTTATCTGAGATAAGGAAAAGATACATGTAGGTGGCGCGTGATGCAAGCAAAAAAAAATATTTTTATTCTGTTGATTTACCACTTGGTGGACTGCCTCTTACAGATGAATCATAAGAGAATTGAAGTGCTGCATGACGTATGAAGACTGATAAGAGGCAACATGAGAAGAGAATCGGACTGAAGTATAGCATTATGATTGTCAAAATTTTGTCTGATACTAATATACATCTGAATCATGTCAATGCATTTGACCAGATATCAATTGTTAAAGAATTTTTGCAGAACTTGAATTAATTTCTTCACTATGTATTGGATGTAGAAAATGACAATTAACTGATTATTTCATTCACAAAAAAATCGTTTTCTCATCATTAATATTTATTCATTTTATAGAACTGATCAGCAACAGTACACCTGTCCGAGAAACTACTTTTCGAATGATGCCTATTAGGCAAAATTTAGTAAATATCTATTGAGCACAATCATTTCATCTTGTTTTTATCGAACTTTTAAAAAAAGAAAGTATAAATTGGTTTTTTGCTTGCTTGTGTATCCACACTTCACTGATTGGTTGAAGAGTAAGGTTAAAACAATAAACTATATATAATCCAGCTATCTTAACTGAATGTTCTTAATTACCCTATACTATAAGCAAGTATTTATAATATCTCGGTCACGAGGCTATTCTGAACAAGTAATGATACTTTTAGAAAAATAAGTGATGAACGACTTCTTGCAGATTTCTTGAGAAAGTTTTAGGTTACATGTCGATGTTTTCTGTTTGAAAAAAGAACAAAAAATAAACATGTTATGAGACTTTTAACATTGATTTTTTAAAAAATCGTTCATAGTAGCTCTTATCTACTCTATATGGGCATGTGACCTTAGCTCGTTGTTTATTACATTTCCATGAATATTTGTTCACGTCTTCAAAAACCAATCATACCATTGACTTATTTCGGCAATATCGTTTTGTATTCTTGTTTAGGAATAAATCATCATAGTGTTGCCTCCAAAACAAATTACAACAAATTTTCTCGTTACGATATGGTATAAAATAAGTATGTATTTCAATTTGAATTTTGAACTAAGTATTCACCTGTGTTCAATAAAGAAAAGCGATACTAATATTGATGTTATCCTCAGATATAATGTAAGCACTATGAGAAGAGTCTGAGTTTTAAGAAATATCAATGAAATTGTATGTCTGCATTTTTCTTCGACTTCCTTCTTTTTTAATTATAGAAAATATCTGATGAAACTAAAACAACACAAGAAATATCTTTAGACTTCAATATTAGAAAATCTTTTATGTTTGAGTCAAATATCGGATGAGGACGAAGGTGAGAAAAGATGCATTAGTCTCAGCTAGCTTTCCTCTCATTCTTCACTTTGTTAGTCATACTTGTTTCTGTCTATTTGCATTTCAATCAGATGGTACGCACAAATCGTTTTATATTTGCAATGAATATATATATATAAGAAATAAATACAAAGAATAAGTCATACATCACAACATTCAACTAAAAACTAGTTAATATAATTTGAACATCAAGTACAGAACAACAAATTCCAAGCTTTTTCTTATAAAACTATTAAGATAAGTTTTAAGCAAAATGTGAATTAACAGCCGTATGTCTAGCAGTTATAGCTGTATTACTAATTCCTTGTATAGGTCGTCGTCGACGAAATAAATTCATCAGTTCAGAACGAAACAATTGACTTGACACTGCAAATAAATAGAAACTCATACATGGAGCAAAAACAGTTGTTGCATTTAAAGCACTTAATACAGAACTATCTCTGGCTTTTTCAAAATCGTTTTTTATCATAACACTATTTGTTATTGATACATAAAGTTGAAATGCTGAATTAACAGTTGATATTGAACTAAATACCAAACATTGAATAATTAACATTTGAATTAATTGTCGATCGACTTTCTTTTCTTTTCGTTGAATATTATTTTGAATATTTTGAGGTGCTACCCTCTGTTTACCTTGACGAACATGTCGAATAGTGAGTAAACCAAAAATAAGCATACAAATACTCGGAACCCAAGCAAAAAATATCAAATTATATGTAGAATAAAAAGCCTGATAAGAACTTGTTGAAATAATACATGATCGTGATGATACAGGAATTGTATAATTGAAAGGCATATGAATATAAATAAGACCAATGAATATAATCATAAGTGGAATTGTAAAATAAGTAACACGAATACTGCTCCATTTACGAAGTGTAGCAGATGTTGAACTACAAAGAAACCTAAAGAAAAATGAGAAGAGTTTCAAAATATTTCATACTCATTATACTCCGTAAAAAAATAAAACTTGTTTATAACAAGATTGGACTGACAAGTACTTAGTTTGGTATCTGGTTAGTTCATAAATACCGAAACAATAAAGAAGAAATTTATATATGTAAAGTAACTATCACTTTCAACTATAAAGAAAACTTTTCTGAAAATATTAAAGGAGTATTTCAACTCTGGACTCATTTCAAAATTTTTTGACCCGATGGACTCTATCATAGAGTAGAAAGAATAATGTCAACAACGATTGATAATCAAGTTTAAATAATATAGATAATCAATGTTAATCTCTAAAAATAGGATGCAATTATATAGCAGGAAACTCATCATATTCATGACTCGAACTCGTTAACCTTGTTACAATCTTTATTAACTACTGAAAAAAAAAGATTGACAGAGTTTTAGTCGATCGAAAATGTCGGTTCTAAGAAGTTTTTGCTTCCGATTAATACTCACCGATCAATAGAAGCTAGAGCAATAAACCAAGATGGTAATATTCTACACAATTAAAAAACCACTATTTATATATTGATTATTTTCTATTTAAAAATACATTACCTAAAACAATTGAATGCATACGATAAGATTTGACATCCTACAAGCGAATATATAAATATATCAATATTATAGACAGTTTGAAGTAATCGTAATGGAATTGTTAAACAGACAACAGTACAACCCGATATAGTTGTTGCCAAAAAGTAACGTGCACATGGATTTGAACGAAATGGACGACGTGTAAAAACATAGATACTCAATGTGTGGCCTATTACACCAAAAATAAACAGACATAAAAACCATATTTGAGTAAACATAGATACACTATGTTTCAGAGCATTGATTGCCTCACCCATGTTTGTATTAGAAGATGACATTTTTGTTAAACAGTAGAACAATAACTAATACCTAACTTTTTCTCTAAAAGTTTCACTTTATTCGATTAATGATTATCTAACCTAATTAAAAAATAAAAAAGCATTAAACTTGAGAGTATACATGCGGTGTCTTTTTCTTTCTCCAATAACAAAAGTAAACGGAATGAATAATGACATATCAGACTGATTTCGCCTACACTCAAATTAATTGCGTCTTGTATAACACTTCTTGTCATTGTCAAATTGGCATACTAACATGAATAGAAGAGGCAGTAACACATATCATTAGTTTACTCTCATTCTTAACTGTATCCAATCACGGAATGATTAACAATGAATGATTAGATCAATCGATGAGAAATTGTTCATGTTTATGGAAAAATCCTTCACTCAACATAAAGTCATATGTATTAAGAAGAAATAAAAATGTATACAATTATGCCTGCTCTTCCATTTCAACAAAAAAAAATGTAAAACTATGTTCGTCATTCAAAAATAAGAAAAAAAATGTCATACATTTCTCTATATCTTCTTAATTTCTGTTTGTGACGGTAGAAACGCATAAAGGATTTGATATGAATTAATTGCAGTTCTGCGAGAGACAATTCTTTACTATTAGAAAGCCTTTTTATAGTGAAAGAAACAAATACGAGCCTTATCTTTCTATCTTTAGCCTCGGTTTGCTTGTGAAGGTAAAAGTCGATAAAGAATTTCGATTTTCAATATATTTTACTTATTTCTATGTAAATGTATGTATATGACATTCTTAAGAATGCATTTCTCCTTGATTTTACAGACGCGGAACTTTATTTTTTGCTTTGACTTAAATAATTTCATAATACGAACGAAGGTTGTCGCATATTTGATGCAATGGGTTCTGTAACTTTGTTGAACATCATGGCAGGCATCTGCGATTATAAAAATGTGGGATCAGATTTACTTTTATTGATTGTTAATGAGACTTTTCCATTAGGATAAATGTGTTTCAAAATATATTCTTATTTATCTTTTTTATATCTAACGATGGAGATATGTGAATTGTAACGCAAGAAGCGTCGATATATTTGCATCAAATTAAATGTCTCACTGTCAAATTCATGAATTTAAAATATAACGTGGACATGAGATACCTAAATGAGATATTTGGATTTTAATGTATAGACAGTTTAGATATAACAACAGAAAAAATATATGAATTATCCATATCTACTGCTTTTATAATCCATTGATTTTTAACGAGAAATATCTCCAATCTTGCCAAAAGTTATTTATCACATGAAGGTTATACTAACTTAATTTTTATATCTTTCAATACTTTCCCAGTGTTGAAGCAGAACAGCATACATTATGTCACAAACGAGTGGTACATCACATGTCGAAAAATAAAATGCATTGACGCATTACTTAGCGGTATATTAATTACATGTTTTAGATTAGTATCATGATAATCCTATCAAATACAAATTTAAATAAAGATTGTTTTTTGTCACTCTATTATGATTTATACTTAAAGAAATAGTTAATCGTACGGAAAACATGAAATTAGTGAACATTGTACAACATCTTCTATACTTGACACAAACAGAATTTGGTTGGACATATTTTGAGCAAGTGTAAATGAAATCTTTGTTTCGCAACAATTATTTGAAGTTTTAAAAGCCTCGAATTCCATGATGAATATAACGGCTATGATAAGAATTAACACATGGATATTAAAAACCAATCTATTTTAGGAGAAATGGAAAATATTTTCGAATGAATTGATCAACAGCCAAATTACATTTCAAGTTTTAGAGAATAAATTCAAAAAGATCGAACAATATTCGTAAAGTTGAAGAAAAAATTAAAAAATTTATGTTGCACGAATTTTACGTAAAAGAGAAATTGAAAAAGAAGCTGTTCATGATGCACATTTGAAAGTATGTTGAATTCAAAAAGCAAGAGAGTTGAATTGAAGTTTTTTCAAAGCAAGCAAGTTGTTTATACGAGCATTCAAAAAAGAGCATAGAATCTCATCACGAAGATACAATAAACTGATTACCCGAAATGCTTCATCCAAAAGAGTTTGTATTTCGAAAGGTATTAAACTTTCATTCGAGGTCCAAAGTATATTTCTATAACTGCGTATAATATATATATTTATTTCAGATGCTTACGATTGGGTTGAAAGTCAAAGAAGTAAAACTAACAAATGAAACAGTCAATCATATTGAGAAACCAAAAGAAGTTTGCTTTATATTTTATGATCTTTATTGTTTGATTAATACTTATGAAGAACAAACACTTCTACTTTGTGCAAAAAACATCTTTGTTTTTATCATTTAATTGAAGATCTTTAAGTGATAATGCCCATATGTAATATTGTATACTTTGTCTTCACCATAAATACGTACGAAAACGTTGATAGCATACTGATTATATGAATTAAAAATTAATCCTTTTTTATTTTTACACCGCAAAAATATCAGAAGATATCACATCTAGTATGGTCTTAATGTGATAGATAACTTTTGACAACATTCAAGAAATTTCTCGTTCGGAAATCAAAAAAAATTATTAAAAAAACACTAGATATGTCTTCTATTGTTGGGTGTTCTATTTGACATTGATTCATTGTATGCTGTCTGATATCAGATATTGTTATATTATTTGCACGAGATGTGCACATTCTTCTAACGTATCTTTCTTTTTTCTCTTATCAGTAAGCATGAGTGTCTTTTTTTTCTTCGTTTCAAAACAAATTTACCTTACTGTAGTCAAGTTAACGATCGTTTTCGATAAAGAATAAAAATGGATAATAGTGCTACCACATCAAGCCAGCCATGTATTCCAAACTTGATAGATGATCCAAATTATGGTGTGATATCCAAACAATCAAACTATGATGCGAAACTCCAACGTGCGAAATCACAAGCTAGGCCCATTGGTGAAGGACATAATTTGGTGATCATCTGTTGTTTTGATCCCCGAACTAATCCTGCTGCTGAGCAAGTAGTCAAACACATAAATTGTGTGTACTAACAAAAATTTATTATCATAATACATCTAACCTTTTTATCGATCTTCTAGATAATGGTCTCTATCTGCAAGTACGTGTTGCTGGTGGACGTGCTATTGATGCGCTTCGCTCTTTGGCAACAGCACATTATATGTTTTCACTTGAAGCCATTGCTGTTGTTCATCATACATTTTGTGGGCTTACAAGTTTCACGTCTCCGGTGATTACTCAAGCTTTGGCTGAAGAAGAAGGCATTCATTTGAATGATAAAATGTTAGGTTGTGAGGGTATGAAAGCATTATCAATCGATAATCTAAGCAAGAGTGTCAAAGATGATGTGAAATTGATTGAGGAACGTATAGCTGGTCGAAATATTAAGGTGTGGGGTTTTGTATACGATATTATGACAGATAAATTAATTGAAATTAAATAAAGTTTACTGCATAATGTACGACTTTTTTTAAGTATCTGCTGATATATAAGCCAACACTTCAGCATACATTAACAATCGTTTATTAGTTCATATCTATTTTTCAGTCTCTTGTTATTTACCTATATGTAATAAGTATTTCTGTCTGAAGCGCGTTTTCATGAGGTATGAAGTTTGAATTGGAATATATTATCTAGACGGACAAAAGTAAACAATACGGACGATTGTAAACGAGTTCTCATTAAAGATTAGGATTAATTTGATTGCTTATCATCAGTTTGTGTTCCATCGATGCTGTATGACCAAAAATTGTTTGTCACATTAGGTGAATATCTTGTTTATGCATTGCCAATCGTCTTCCATACGTATAATGTATGACCAGAACATGTGACTGTATGCTTTTTTTTGACTTAATACTACATCACATATAAATTGGCATGATGTTAATGGATAAAGATTCCTTAAAATTTGAAATATATATATCATATTTAAAAGAACCATTAAGCAAGATCAAAATTGATATAGAGAACATGTTATTTTCCATCAACGTAGTATTCAGCATACAGAAGTGAATCAAGTAAATCACTTTTGCCTCTATTTGAATAATAAATAAATGTAACTATAACTAATTAATGCTGTTATTCAAACTTCTTATATTTTGTGTGACATACATTTCGATTGGTTTTAGTCTTGCATTTTATTAGAAATTTTTCCGATGATAAAATAGTTTGTATGTATGAATGGAGAGACTAATAGAAAAATAAAATAAGAAATCAATGAGAATTCTTCATTTGACTAGAAACGTTTCAATCTTCTAAAAAACTCTTACGCCGACATAACAATATTAGTAAAGCGAATGTATTTTAGAAGTGCTTACGATCCATCATCTATACCTCGGTTACGTCAAAAGCTAAAATTGTTGTTTTTGTACTGTAGAAAAAAGAAAAAAATTTCTGCATCTACTCTTATAAAAAAAAGTATTTCTAAGTGCTTGAATAATTGAGTGGATAGCATTATATAATCACTAATCTCAAACGTTTGCGGTACCTACCACGTTAACAAAGCGAAGACTCCAATGAAGAACAAGCAAACGTTTCAATTAGTAATATAGATATACTCATTCCTACTGACAAATTTCAATGTATTTCAAAAAAATAGTATTATTGAATTCCATATCATCAATTCTACCTAATTCCAATAGTTCTGCTCCGTTGATGCTATTTCGATTTTTCGTGAAATTTTGAAAAATCATACTATGTGTTTGCTTTATCTGTAAGGCAAAGACATAAAAACTGCGCCATACTTATGTTATTTACACTATGATCATCTTTTTCATATGTTACAATAAAATACTTCATATTATTTATTGAACATCTTCAAAATAAACAATTCTCAAAGATTATGTCTTATTAGTCTTCCCAGTCAAATGTAAAAGTCAGAGAAACGCGTGTACTTGCAAAAAATTTCTTAAAACACGCATCGACATGTAAAATATTTTTTAAATCATTATAGGCCATGCATTATCATGCAACTTATATGAAATATTTTCACTTTTTGCGTGTAAATACAAAACATGAATACACGCGTGGAGTTGCATTTTGTAAGTATATAGATGGAAATGCAAATTTTGAAATTTTTTAGTGAAACATGTAGGATTGTGCATGAAATCTACTTATGCAGATACTCGCATGCGATTCTCTCGCATGTTCATACAAAACATATGTCTTGCATGAAAACGCTAAAACATTATCTGCGTGCACTTGCATAATAGCGAGATATTCTCGAAATTTTGTGTGTCAACGCAAAAGAAGTGTATTTATGAAAGTTAATACTGAATCGATTCTGCGTTGACATGCGAAATTTTACTATCTTATATTCTACATGCTGCTTCTTGCAAGAATTTAGTTTTTCTAACAAAGCGTATTTATTTATTTTCCATAAAAGTTGTCACAATTTTCTTATAACTATATTATATTTACTTGAAAAACTCCACTTTTTATAATTCTTTATTATTGTTAGACTCAAGTGTGAAAGAAATAAAATCAGACTTTTTTGATTGATTAATTACAATCGTTAAACTTATTTATTTAAATTTAAAATCAATTGATTTCAAAATTAAAAATTAAAAAAAAAATAAAAATATCTGATTTCAGATGTTTCATCCTTGAATTGATATTTTGAACAGCAGAGATTAAAAATTTGATGAGACATTTTTTCTTCTGATATTCTTAGTTAAATTAATTTTATTTTGATTAAACTGATTTTTTTTATTTAATTTTGATTCTAATTATAAAAATCTATTTTTCCCTTTAGTTAGATTTTATGCACATATATAAATAGCACTTATTGGATGATCATTATAAACTCATTTTTGATTATATTTTCTAACGTAAGTAAATGGTTGAATGGTGCAACAGCTCGTCTTATAAAGTAAAGTAAGTATGTTCGAATCTTATCTCTGGAAAAAATACCTGTGCGTGTTCATGCATGTTCGCAATATGTATTTCATTTTTGGATCATTACAATATTATCATGCACGTTCTCGCAAGGGAAAATACAGAGCGTGTAGATGCACAAACTTTCATGCATGCAACCGCGAATATAGTAAACTGTGTGACGCATCTACACGCATGATATATCATAATGACGCATGCGTGTACATATAACGATAATACTGCATTTACATGCGTTTTGAAGACTTCTACGTTTGACTGGGTTAAACTCATATTTATAACTAAAATTGAACCCTTAGTGAAAAAACATTGAATGTCTTCATAAGATATTATGTACTCAGAATTGATTTTATTCTTCCCAAGTTTCAGAGTTATTAATGTCCACATGCAATGATGACGAAGAAAATGTGACAGAAGATTAGAAAACATATCTGACTGTATTGTTTTGCAATGTGTCAGCCAAGTACTACATCCCTTCCGCACCGATTTTGTTCCCCTCAAGATCAAGTATTGGTAGTGTTAAAGAAATATATGATAGATGAACAGCTACGGTAACCTACTATGTTATTCTATCATTTTACTGACGATAAATTCTTGAAAAACAATCTGTTCTTAGTTACTGCTAGCAGTTAAGGAGAATCTTTAGATTTTCACACATACTGCGGGGAAACTTCCACATTCCCAGTTCAAAGTACTAACATTTATAGTCAAAACTCACTTCAAACATTCAATATGAAGAAAAACTAAAACAAATTTATCAATAGATTTCTTTATTGGTGATTGGTTATGTAGAATATATTATAGTTTTTGATTAATATTCAACAAAAGATCAATTGTCTGCAAAAATATTCTATTTGTTAAATTTTTATTGGAAAGCAAATTTGACATAAGATTGTCAATTTTTATAGGTTTTTTTTTAAAAAGAATAATGTGTGATTAAGAATAATCATTAAAAAGAATAGTTGATTATTTTTATTTATACAACTTTTTCTTAGCCATGTGTCTATTGTATTGTATAATTGCGCCTTCATTCAATATAATTATTACCTATAAATTTGTTTTATATTTAGTGTAAAAATAAATCCCACATCATATGATTTATTTATTTTTTATACTAGGAAAAATCCTCTCTTAAATAATACATATAAAACAATGAGTAAAGAATGGTAGGTGTTGGAAATAAAACAATCACTTTTGTTTTTCTTTCGTTCTCTCATTTGTCATTACATGAATGACTTAATCTTACCTATTAATAGTAATTTGTCTTGTATTCACCAATAAATGTAAAATATACTATATAAACCATGGGGAATGTCACATTTCTACACTTGCTTTCGATTTATACGTTAAATCTTTTTGTTTGTTTAATACGCATATTAACTATATCGTTTGATCTATGGGTAACCACACATCTTGGAAAAAATTAAAAAATGAAGACGATTGTCTTATAAGAAAAAATCGACGATCTGTAAAACTTCGTGTAGAAGGCTAGTATTTGATTATTTTCTTAAAAATTTATAAAAAAAAAGTTTTGTATTTTTAGATATTCAAAAAAAGAAACAAATGCGCCGCGATATGAGACAGAAAAGTAAGAGACACTTTGCTACTAGCTATATATATATAAATAATTTTTTTTAGTTTTGTTGCAGTTTCAATCAGCGCAACCTATGAATACTAATGCATTATCTACTTTATTCTTTTATTGAGAAGTTTAAAACATTCAAAATGCATCTGTTTATTTTCTTTATAATCCTTTGTATATTGTGCAATAAATTATAATATTTTAAATGTAATAAAAGATAATTAATCATTCTGTTTTATACCATATTCATTGAATGTGTTTAAGATGAATATTTTCAATACATACACATACATCAAATCAATAATGTAATTTCAGTATAAAAGTATTTTTATATCAAACAATAATCTTGATATAAAGCATCACAGTAGTAGTGATTATAGCAAATGCTTAAGTGAATAAATTCAGAAGAGTTATATCAACATTTCACCAATCATTACGACAAGGTTTTACAATAAGAAACAAAAAACAATATAATTTTCTCTAGTCGAAGAAATAAACGAGAATTGAGAATCGCTTAGATAATATGATTAATCATCTTTATCGGAATAGTTTTGATGTTAATACGACCAATGAAAACGAACGAATGATTCTTCGTATTAGCACAGTTGGGTGCTTTTGTAAAAGCGCGTGAACGTATCAATACCTTTCATAGAAACGATTTTATATCATTAAAAAAAATACGTTAAGTTTAATATCATAATATTGAGCGATAAAAATGTCCAGAATGATTTAGCAGTTTAGGCCTTCATTTCCGAGATGTGAAACTTTTACTATATTTTTTAGCAAAATTCTATAATCTTCCTCAGAATTCACTAATATATTGACTTGACACTTTGTAGAAGTAAAGATTCCTACGAGATTAGTTTATTTTGAAAGTTTCAAATTTGTTGGTTGTTTTCATCTTTAAATATGAACGTTAAACGTATTAAATTTGCGCTATCTTTATAGTTCAAAATATTAAATGTTTATTTTTTAAGATAGGATCAACCGAAAAATTTTAAACTTCCAGAATAGATTAATTTCATTGAGATTTTTATTTCTATAAAGTTTTAAGTCGAAGTTCAAAAGGCGATTTTTCGGTAAATCTTGATGAGAATCACGGTATGTTGTTAAAAAATAGAATAAAAAGTCGACATCTCAGGAACGAATGCCTGGACAAGTAAATTAGTATAGGCTCTTTCATTGGTCACGAGGACCTATCAAATGAATACAGCCCGATCCGATAGCAATTTGACACTTAGAAATGTTTCTTTATTAGCCGAAAAAATACATATAAATAAGTAAAACAATATCAAGTGCATATAATTAGCTGATTGATTTTTGAAATATTCTGACGAATCCGAACATAGATCATTTATACTGGCATTATTATTGAGATGTCACAACCAAAAATTTTGTTTGAGTTTTTCAATTTTTTTTTATTCAAATCGAGGTCTTGCATTATTGATTGATGCGCTGAATTGATTGGAAAATCTCATAGAACTCAATACTCTTTACTTACGAAGCTTATAACACATTCTGTTAGGTATATATTTCAAAAACCGTTCTTAGACTAGCAAAACGAATTCTATCACATGCTATAGATCTAGTCCTATAATATACTATGTTAATAGTATGTTCCAAAAAAAGTTTTTAGGCATGGTGGCATCCCACAAGGTATTATTGGATATTGATTCCATGAATTATCGCGCTAAGCGTACATACCATAAATCAAATTTTAATTAAAATCGAAAAGAAGAAAGATTGTTGCGACACGTTTATTTTATGCTTCTAACTGGTTAACCAATGATTCATATGGAACGAAAATAGATTACACGTCACTACATGACACGTATAAGCAAATAAAGTACAAATGTACATAATTTGCAGCTATATATATATAGTTATATTTTATATCAGATCGATAAACACAACGAGTCAATCCTATAAAAGTAAGCTGCTTGTTAGATTAAACTTTATTTTTAAAAAGTGAATTAGAATAACTGGAGTATCCCAAAAGTGGTGTTTGCTTAAAATATGTCTAGAATTTCCTTACTAGTGGAGCATAATCTAATTATCTTTTATCATCTGAAAAGAGAACCTCTAGATTTTTATTTCTACAAATAAAGTTCAATAGTGTTCTTGAAATTACTACTGATGCGAGAACTTACCGAAGTGTTCAAGCAATTTAGGCCTCATTTTTTGATCATAAGTAGACTCGAAAAGAGTTTTTTCCTTCATGCCTTTGTTTCCGAGATGTCAAAGTTTCAAATCAAAATCGGACAAGATAATTTTAATGGAAATAAACTTTTTTTGAAGTCTACTTATGGTCAATAGACAAGGTCTCAACTGCTTGAATACTTTGCAAAATTCTCCTGTTAGTAGTAATGCCCTTTCGAGAACTTTGTTTGTAGAAATAAAGAATTATGCCTTGTCAGTAAGGAAGTTCTAGACATACTTTAAGTACACATGACCTAGGATATTTTTGATATAGCCACCTTTATATAGGATAAATTAGTGATAATATTGATAATTTGATTTTTAGATCACATAATGTATAATTTATTTGATAGCATCAGAAAAAAATTTGGCTTTGGCTCTATTGAACCAAAGGATACACAACCTAATGTTACCTGGCAACATAAATGGTCATTTAATGAAACAAAAGATGCTCTATCTGAATCTTCAATTGTTGCTATTCCTAATGAAATCTTATTACTCATATTTCAACTACTATCCGTACGAGATCTATGTAATATTTCATTGGTTTGTCGATTATTCAAAATGATTGCCGATCAAGATGAAACATGGAAATTAAAATATAATAGTAAGTATTCTTTTTATTATATATAAATGTTTATTTAAAAAAAAATATTAAATAGCATCAACAAAATTATATTCAAAATCATTCAAACAAATTTATATGGATTGGATACACGAAAAATGTTTACGCAATATAGAATTACGTCAACATATAAGCAGTAAATGGTACAGAACTGGATGTGCTTTATGTTCAACTCCCTCATATTCTGTTCAACCAATAGACAGACATCAATTTAAATTTCTTCATGGATTTAATCAACATCCAAACTCGTCATTAGATATGTAAGATTAAAAGAATGAAAAAAGATTCTAATTATTGAATAATAATATTTTATTTATCTTATAGGACTATCAAATTGTCAGTTGATATTGATAATACTGCTCGTGAATTGATAAAACTATTAGAAAAATCATCTATATTTCAACAACAATGGCAAAAATCATCAGTTCTTAAACAAATGATAACAAGATACTATCGTTTCATGCAATTGAAAGCATGTCATTCATCAAATATCCTATTAATTCCTACATTAGATATTGAAATCATTTGGCAAACTCATTTACTTCGACCTGAAATGTATCAATCAGATTGTCTTCGTTTATTTCATAGAATTATTGATCATTCATTATTAATGACTGATATTCAATTACATTTAAAAGAACAAGCATTTCAAAATACTTGTCAATTACATGAACAAAAATTCAACGAACAATATTTTCCTTTATCATCTATTGATGAGAAAAAGAATTTTTCATTAAATTTTCCTCATTATATTATTGATTCATATACTTATACTAATTCAAGTTATTCTTATTTCGATAAACCGTATCTCAAATTTTCATTAGAACCACCAAAAGATTATGAAAATCCATTTTCATTTACCGAAACAGAAATTATTATGGATTTCAATTGGCTTGATATGTGTAAAAAATTTATGTATGATACATTACAAAATGTTCCTATTCCAACTTATCATCATTATCAATCGACAAGAATCGATCTTGGACGAGAAACAATGAAAAGATTAAAAAAATCCTATGAACGATTTCTATATATGGCAGCTAAACATCCATTAAAAGATGGTAATGGTTTTATACCTCCAACATATGCGGTACACTATTTCTTATTTAACAAATATTTATGGATATGCTATTATTTTTTTTCTAGATTGATATTATTTGGCATTCTCATATGCAAGAACCATTGAATTATGTAGATGATTGTAATCGTCTTGTTGGTTATGTTATTTTTCATGCTCCCTGGCCAATAATTGAAAATGATACTATGAATAAAACACATGATGTAATAAACAATATTTGGAAGAATGAATTTCAAACTGATATAACAAAAGATCATCTTAACAATACAAGTTGATAATGTAGATCATTCTATTGATTAATCAAGAATAATTTTTCTGCTCTATGGAGATACTCGGCAATATGTTTGAGATTAATATTTATTTTCTTATACAAAATATATGTTATTACAGTTCGTGTCTATCATAATCTGAGAGAAAACAGACAATGTTTTACTATATAAATTAATATTTCATAAGAATTGTTAATAACTAAGAGAAATTTTTTTTTGTATTCTTTATGTGATAACGTTGATGTTTAATTACTAATTATATTTTAATTTATGTGAAATTCTACATCTTATCAAGTGTATATTGCCACTTTAAAAGAAAATAATTTTTCATTGAAGTAACAAAAACTATAGTTAATATATAAAATGATTAAAAAATGTTGACAATATTTTCCATTAGACCTACATATTTCTTTTTTTTATTCTTCATTACGTACGTAAATTTAGATAGGCTAACAACAGTATATATAATTTAACTTCGAAAATTTTGATCAAATTCGCTTTTATCTTGGTGAAAGAGTTGTGCACATCGAGCCTTTATGTCAATAATGTTTCATACTGAATTTAACTGGTGGATTTTTATGTTAATATACTTACGTTCTACTACAGGTAGAAATTTTATTTAATTAGATTTATGTCCAAGATATCAGTATTTGACATTTGCATATTTTTACTAATATAAGAGTTCATCTATTCACTTCATTTAAAAACTATAAAGATAACTATGATCATATGAATCTGTCTAATTTTTGTTTTTTGTCCTGAGAAAAATTTTATAAGTGCATTTATTTTAAAAATAGCTTTAATGACATTGCATTTTACAATTAGTTTTTGTTTCCGCTATCCTAAAAAAATAATGCCTATTTTAAGAACATTCTAATTAGCATGTGGTATAGATACAATCAATTGAACTGTATTCCGAAGACATATATGAAAAAAAATGACCTTTTTTTCGATAAGAACTTACATTCGTTATATTATTCTAAAAGTATGTGAAAGAAATATGACATACGAAGAGAAAATATATGAGCGCCTAGAACATTTTGGGATGTTCGTGAAGAAGTTGAACTTCTTTAATATCGAAGAAAGGGAATAGATGAACAGCAGGAAAACTCTGTAGCCAAATCTTCCCAAATTTATCAACATCTGTCTTCAGGAGTTATCATAACTGATGTCATTCTATTCTGTTGTTATCGCTATACGTTCTTCTGATTCTTTAATTAATTTAATCAACGATCAAAATGTTATTGATATGAATTTAGTTCGTTAGTTGAATAATAAGTATAACATATATTTCTTATAGTTCAATCTTTGTCATTCAATCAGCCAAAATTTTGTCCAAATGCATCATGGAATCCGAATGGAACTGTCTTTTCTTCTGCTAACTCAGGCCCTTACGGTATATTTGTTCATATTAATAATACTGTTTATGTCACTGAACAAGATAATAATCAAATTCAAGTATGGTCCAGTGTGGGTGGTTTGCCCATAAAAACGATTTCATATTTTTTGGATAATCCAGGTGCTATCTTTGTCACAATGAATAATGATATTTATGTTGATAGCGGTGCAAATAATCGAGTCGAAAAGTGGACATCTAATGCGGTGAATGGCATTATCGTGATGAATGTTACTGCGCAATGTTTAGGACTTTTTATTGATATCAACAATACTCTCTATTGTTCAGCTAGTGATCAACATCAAGTACTTGCACAATCACTTAATCAAGGTACACATTCGGTTAGCATTGTTGCAGGTAGTGATACATATGGATCAGCATCTGATCAACTTTATTATCCAAATGGAATATTTGTCGATACTAATTTCAATTTGTATGTAGCTGACTATTACAATAGTAGAATTCAAAAATTTCAACTAGGACAACCAAACGCAGAAACAGTAGCAGGATATGGTGCACCTAAAACTATTGACCTTTGGGGTCCAATAGCAGTCATTTTAGACGCTGATAATTATTTATTTATTACTGATTCAGAAAACAATCGTGTGGTAGGTTCAGGACCAAATGGATTTCGTTGTTTAGTTGGATGTTCGCAACAAAGTGGCTTATTGATTAATCAGGTAGACGGTCCACGAGGCCTCGGTTTTGATAGTTATGGTAATTTATTGGTTATTGATCGTGGAAATGATCGAATTTTAAAATTTACTTTGATGATAAATTCTTGTGGTATGTATAAATGACACTTAATTAAAACTATGAAATCTAGTAGTTATTTTCAGCTCTGATTCTAATCAAAACCTTACCGTAATTCTAGTTTAATATCAGTTTTTGTGTTTTGTTTTATTTATGTCGAAGTTTATAAAATTTCAACAGTGATTGCACATCAGATATAATAAAAACTATTTTGAATCTATCTTTTGTAGGCCAAGACGGAACAGCAACATCTATTCGAATGACTAATACGACAGGCAGTACGAATCGTAAAGGTATATGTCGATAAAATATAGTATAAGAAATTAATTGAATGTGATTATATTCAAATTTGTAGGTACAGTTACGACAATTCAACAAACACTTAACAGTTATGACAGAACAAATAGATTAAATATGCATCTCATTATTTGGCTCGCTATAGTAACTCTTAACGCAGTATTGTGAATATAAAATAAAAATATGCAAAAATGATTTGTTGCTTCTAGTATTGTGTTTATATTAAATATAGCTTTCATCGTATTTTTATTTTATTCGAAATAATAGTCATCTAAATAAATTTTAATTACGTACTATATCATTAAAAAAAATGCTGCATAAATTCCCATGGATGAGAAAATGGTCAAATAATAGTTTATAGCATAATAAGTCAACTGATAACTTTTTAATTATGGATTTTACCACTGTTTTAGTTTGAGAGATGGAACTTTTATCTCTCCAATACTCGACATTATAAGCAGTTACAATAGTAACTGCTTGCCGTTAGATAAGCCATCGAAATCTATCAACCACCATTTTTCGAAATTCTTCTTCAACTAAAAGATGTAGTTGGTGGATTTTGTCGTTTCAATTAACGTTAGATAATTATTGTTGTTATAGATAAATTCTCAACTACTCAGTATTGCTCAATTTCTTTTTTATTTGTATTCACATGGAATTGTATATCGATTTATCTCTCTATTTCTATTATTTCCTTTAAACAATCAATACGACCTTATTACCATATTATCGTTTCTATTTTTGTACATATATCTATTTAATTTTTAGTGATGTATTTTTCTCTATAAATTTTGTATTATATAGTGAAATTTATTAACTGATCTTAAACGGATGAAGACAATTTCATATAATTATAAAGTATATTCAGAAAATAAAAAGCAGAATAATTTAAACGAAGATATATCGCAAATCTTCCCAATTCATCAATGACTGCGCGTTACTATTATTCACAAAGGAGAAAATGTAAGGATTTATGCATTGAATTATACTGAAAGGATACTATAGTGTGTATAGAGTTTTGGAAAATTAGATAAATATTTAGATAATAGTGATACAATTCAATTAGAATTTTTCGGTCAAAAGAGTTTTTATCAATGCTGCTCTATTTTGAATAAAAACACAGGTAAGAAATTTTCTATAGAAATAGTATCATGATGTTTTTTCTATTTATTTTGTTTTTTTCCCATGCCATTAAAGGAACATTTTTATGAACTGGAATTCGTTTTAGAAATTCATTGTATACATTCTTACAGTCTATAGAAATGTTATTCATATAGAATCTGCCTGAAGAACTTTCTTTCATTCCTATTTCACGTTCTCGTTACTGAAAAAAAACTTTTATTCCTGATTTCCTAGATCTTTTGGGAATTCTCATTTCCATTCCGTTTTCCTGGTACAGAAAAATATCACTATGATACAATGGTTTTTCCGTTGTGAAACATTTGTATATTCTTATTTGTGATAAGCACAAGTTGAAAATCAGACAAGAGCTGTAAAGTTCATCACATACTCAATATATATGTAAAATTTCGAGAATCTGCAGGAACGAGCTTTTTTCTTATTGCTGCTAATTCTCTATTCCCTTTCCCACGATTTTTCTGAGAAAATAGGAATGGGACGCGAAAAAAATGTTTACAGAGGACTCTATAAACATAGGAAATATCTGGATTCGAGCAAGATATTCAGGATTTTTGTTCTTAAGCTCGTCTATATCATCTTCAAACATATTAAATGAGTAGGGACATATCAGAAGAAGCAGATGATCTTCTTTTGATATGTGGCAAAATTTAAAAAGATTTTTCTGTATGAAAATAAATGTTTTGATCCGTAATGATACTAAGGAAATAGGTAAATAGTTTGTGTTATATCAATTATTAATACAATGATTAACCTTAATAGCGTTTTAAAAGCATTATGAAACCTAACAACAGATACATTATTCATTAATTTGAATCTACCATTCAGTTTGTTTATATGCAAATCAGATAAGCAAGAACGCTGCATCTTTAAATCGATAATTGATATATGAATAGTATTTCTACAGCAAAGAAGCATAATAAGATTTGCATTTTATTCTTAAGGTTTTCCTCTCAATGACTCGTTTCGTTCAGTTTTGATATGCTTTAGTGTTGTAACTATGATACGACTAGTTAGTCACTATCAACTTCTATTCGCTTTCATCAGCATATACTAGTCATTTTGAGAGTGTATTTGATATGATTTTAGTGCGTTTGTCGAGGATTTTTGTATAATAAGCATAATACCTAAACGCTAAACACGCTATAAAGTACGGAGAAGGTACTTTAATATTGCAGATTCTAAACTTGCGTTTTCCATTTTGATTGTTTCTCTAGAAGCATCCTGCTATTTGAAAGCCGAGTATGTATTTAGATCAAATAGACATATTCGTAGACCGTATACAGACTCTATACTGTCGGTCTCGGCACAAAAAAATAGTGAAGTTCATTAGAAACACTTCATTTAATTTATTACTTTCGAAGAGAACAAGAAAAAAGATTATTAATAAATCTAAATAATTTTATTCAGTTAATTAGACTCACAACAATTACATGTATTTAGTAAGACACCAACAGTGTTCAGTTTATTATCGATAATAACAAGATCCAATTTACCGTCACCATTGAAATCTCCTGAAGCGATCGATGTTGGAGTACTGCTAATTCCAGTAGGAAATGTCATTTGCATTAGAAAAGTTCCATTATTAGTACCCAGTAATATACCTACATTGTGTGCATAATTATTGCAGACAGCAAGATCCAACTGACCATCATTATTAAAATCACCAACAACAACTGCTTTTGGACGACTGTAAATGCCAGTTGAAAATGACATTTGTGGTCCAAAACCTCCATTACCATTGCCAAGCATGACACCCACATTAGACCTTTCAAAGTTAGCAACTACTAGATCCAAATGGTTATCATTATTGAAATCACTGGCAGCAATTGAGCTTGGAGTAGTAAAACGTTCTGTTGAAATGTGCATTGATGCTCCAAAGTATCCGTTGCCGTTATTAAAGAGTACTGCTACATTGTCTAATTCACCATTGCTAACCGCAAGATCTAATGCACCATCTTCATTAAAATCACCAATAGCAATTGAATTTGGATAACCGGCACCTCCAGGCACAAATGTTGTTTCTGTTCCAAAAGTTCCATTACCATTTCCTAATAGCACACCTATAGTCATAGCATTAGGATTGGCGACAGCAAGATCCTTATGGCTATCTCTATTGAAATCACCAACAGCAATTGATATTGGATTATTTGCATATTGAGTTAAAGGTGTTATTTGTGGTTCAAAAGAGCCATTACCCTTGCCTAAAAGTACGCCTACTTTTGCCGTAACTATATTTGCAACAACGAGATCTAATCGACTGTCTTCATTGAAGTCATCTACAGCAACAAAAACCGGATAGCTGCTCTTTCCAGTTGAAAAAGTTGTTTGCGCTCCAAAAGTTCCGTTTTCCTTTCCTAAGAACACACCAATATTATCCGTACCATAATTAGCGATAGCAAGATCCAGACGACCATCACCATTAAAATCACCAACAGACACTGACCTCGGTTGAGAACCAAATCCTGTATCATATGAAATTATTGATTGAAACGTTAATTGACAAGTTGATGCTAAGAAAAAAAAAACAGTGATATTGATTACAACGGAAATTTTGTGATTGATAATGAACAAACATACAAAGATATTATTCTGTAATTTTAAATAATATAATACAAGCCTTATTTCCGAACATCAAAGGACAAGATTTAAACGTTCGTAAAAACTGTGTGAAGACTACTGCTACAAAATAGTGACCATCAATGTGTCAAGAATTTGATGATAAAAAGTTTATGTATATAGAAAATAAGTGTGATATTCGAAATGAATATGAGAAAACACATCCAAAACATTATTATTCATCGTAGAATAATTCCATCATATAGATTGAAATTAAAGTGATATAAAACTAAGAACAAGTAACGGGTGATATGAAAGTTTGGATAAAATGTATATTTGTTTTGGACTCACTTGAAAATATTCTAGCCGAATGAAAAACTATGATTTAGAACTAGAATTTGATGCTCTCTTCGAATACAAACACAGGAATTATTTCATTGCGAATTGAAACTAAAAGTTTTTACTTTTATTAATATACCAGCGTGTAGAAAAAAAGACACTCTACAATGTATACTATGTGAGATTTTTTTATCTTCTGACTATCTTAGTTCAATATCACATTTTGTGAATAGAGTTCACTCTTCAAAACCACCGTGTTCAACAATTTTTGGCCTTTTTTGCAAAAATACATGTAGAATTTAATGATCCATAGTTTCTAACTCGTATGAAATACTTTCAAACAGGTCGAAATAATCGAATATATTCTTTAGAGGCTTCAATCTACACGTTTCGTCCAAATTTATTTTTTGGATCTCTGAAAGATTCTTTGACTACTCTTATGTAGGCCAGAAATGAACAAGCATTTTGTCCAGAAATTTTTGTATCACTTGTTAGAGTCAAAGTTTTGATGGAAATACTTCATGCAGATGTTAAACACTAATCATATACATATATATACGCATCTTATTTCATTATGTGTGTTTTGGTATATATATCAAATAGATTCAAGATCGAGTTATTTTAAGCTCAATCAGAAATATCTTATGTGAAAGAAAACTCATTGTCACCTCAGATATAATTTATGCAGTAACCAAAAAAGAAGAACACGAAAAGCAAAAATTGAAGTAAGTCATGTATCGCAAATGCAGTGATTTGATAAATTTGGCTATTGGAAACATCATTAGAAAAATAACAGTAATATAGTTACAATATACTGACTTGCTGAAATAGGCATCATCGTTGTTGAAACAGTTGTAGCAGTTGTTGCATTTGTTTTTGAATTCGTTGAAACCGCTAATAGAAATATGACATTTAGCAAAGATTTAAAGGCTTACAGAGACTTATTTTTGGGAATTATCTCTTTTGTACGATTTCCGCCCATTCTCACTCGAGTGCTCTCCCTTACTCTCGTACCTTAGTAGCTATTGATTAAGTCTGACTTTTTAGATTTACATTAATTTCCGTATGTACTCTGATATCGAGTAATGCTGTACGAATATCAATATTTAACTGCAAACTTCACATTTTTGCACTCTTTAATTGTGGTAGTTTTGAATATTAGATAAATAGTGAAAATGTCATACTTGCTGAAGTAGCATGATTATGTTGTTGTCGATTGAGATAAATTGGTGTGACAATAATAGCTGCTATCATAAGTATGAGCAAGATAATACTAAAGATGAAACAACACATTGGTGTCAAGAATAAATTTGTCCTAATGAAGATAATTATAAATTATAATTCTAAATAAAAGAAAAATGACATACCATAATGTTGGAACAGTAGAGGTTGATTTTAAATCAATAGTAACTTTGCAAATATCATTAGATTCCATCATTCTATTCACAGTTTCTATGGTTGCTATTTCGTCAAGTGATACAGGCTTAACAGTACTTTTTCGCTTCTTCCAGTGATCATGCATTATAGCAAAAAAATAAATTATCTTTGGACAGATCCACTCAAGAACGAGTGATAAACCACCACAAAGACCAAGTAGAACAGTTATTGTATAAAGTGCATTCAACTTTTGAATGTAAGTAAATGAACATACTATAGGTAAACATTGATCAAAATATGCTGAATAACTAACATTTGTCAACCATTTTTCGATAAATAAATTTTCAACTAGATCAATTATGATTGTATTTATTGGATATCGACTAATATTTGCGGAGAGCGATAGAGGAGTAACTGTGACATAAGTGTTATCGATAAGACCCATTTGTTCTTCAATAAGATTGATACACGAACTATCATAGAAACATTCGAGAGTCGAAGCAAGAAATGATTCACTTGGTGTGCAACCCATTTTTAAACCTTTAACTGGAAAAATTTCAGATGAATCTGTTTTGACAAATTTGGCTTGAATTGTGCAACTCGCATTTAATGCACATGAACATCCATCTTCATATGTTATTGTTTCAGTAAGCGCTATACCAGTTCTGTTATGCCAAGGATAAATATATTTGAAATTTGTTTCATAGGCAGATATAATGGCATTACCATGATTCATCACTCGAAGTAAAGAGAGAAGATGAGCGAATGTTACAGGTGCATTAGATTTACTTTGATCGATAAGTAAATCAATACGTTTATGAAATGTTTTCTCTGGTAGAAGTTCAGCAGTAACAAAAAACGAAGAAAGAAATTGACTGATTGAATCATTTACGGATTGAATAGAACGATTGCATAATCCAGAGAGAAATTGTAAATGAGCTGAAAGAAAACGACGATAGTCTCTAATATCGTAAATAGATAGATCAGGAACGAGGCCTGCTGTAACGTTCGTCCGCCATTGATCTGATGCAAATGGACTTGAACAAATCTATAGTTAATTAATGACAAGAAAAAAGAGACTATAGATTTAATAAGAATATGATAAATAATATAACCATTTTTTTTTCTTTTAGTAATAAATACGTTTATCATAATGTTTTACTTCAACTTAAGTTGATCCTTTCATTACAACTGAGTTAGAGTAATAATATTTACTTACCGGATGAAACACAGGTTCAATTTTGATAAAACGATTATATGTTGATGAAATTGATGAACAAGGACATTGAAGTGTATCGCTTTGAGTAAGTGAGAGACTGTTGTAAAGGCTCAGAGATGGATTGGTAAAAGTTTTTGTCAAAATTTGTGGTTGAATAAGAGTATAAAGAGCCAGAATACAAATTCCAATGATAAAGAGAACAATAAAGAGACGAGTGCTCAACAAGCAAAGACGTTTAACTTTCGTTCGATCGATGTTGCTTCCAAAGGTTCGCGCAGGAAATATGTTGAGAGTCATTAATGTAGTAGAGACAAATGTTGTCACCTGAGTTCTGATTTGTTTGATTCGTTCAAACAGTTGTGGACTCTCTGTGTAGAAAAGAATTAATGTTTCATCTTAATTTGAATCGTTTTAAAGAATCCTACAACAGAACCGTGTCAAAGAGAAGGATCAACAAGTGTTCTCATTTATTAATCATACCATTTGACGAAAATATCGTTGTTTTTTCTAGTAAACTTTGTACTGAATTAAAATAATTTCTCATCTCAGTTGAACTTCGAATCTTTCGCCTAATAGATATCAAGCATATCTGGTCAAATAATAGAAAATTTCGAAAAAAAAAATGCAATTGTCAGAATTGTCAATTACACAACGATATTTTGACTTATTCTAATATGATTTATCATGTACTTCTACCTCAAGTTTTACATAACGCTTACAAATCGAAATAAGATTATTCAGACGAATTCAATTGTACCAATTTTGTCGACTCATATATAGTGAATTTTTAAAAAAAACGATACAACAAAAATACTGAATGATCGAATCATTTGTGATTATCTAGTACTATTAATAATAAAAAAAATCGGTAATGTTTACCTTGTTTTTGTTTTTTCACCTTGGATGGTAGTATACTTAGAAAAATTTCAACCAATCGAGGTGTAATCAGACGTAATGCAACAGTGAGACCACCAATTGTGGACAACAGTTTTACTACTATTTCAATGACACTAGTAGTACGTGCTGTATAAGAATAGATGCAATAAATCGGTTTACAGGCTTTATAATAGAGTTCGAATGAGGATAATGCATTCCATTGTTCAATCATCATTTCTTTAACTATCGTTGAAAGTGAAGTATTTGGAGTAAAACGGCTCAATTCTGGATCATAAATCATTGGAGAGATAGGATGAGATGATATTTCTGTATTTAACATAAATAATGTTCTATTTAAATAGTAATTTACGATTGTCACGCAAAAATCCAAATAATAACATTCAAGTGTTGAGAGCAAAAGAGTATCGATAGTAAAACAACCCATGATCATACCTGGTACCACATAAGGAATCGTGGGATCTTCTTCAAAATTCCACATGCGATTCCATCCATAGACAATTGTTGGACTACTACAGTGCGGATCAGTGGCACAAATACAGTTAACGTATGATAAATTCATATTTTTCATGCCAGTAAAGTTAAATTTCAACTTAAAACAAGATATTATACATTTTTACATTTTAGATATGATCTTATATTGAGAGTGATTATCTAGAAGTCTATAGTCAAGGTTTATCTTACATACATACTTGAATGTTTTGCGAATTGTTTGATTGATTCATTCTACTATCAAATATTAGTTGTGCATTGTCGAATCTTGTATAAGGCTGATCTACTTGAGTAAAAAGATGTACTGTACTAACAAGACGACTAAAATGAATGATCAATGACTGAGTATATTGACCGAAAGTTGAGTTTAATTGAGCATAAAAATCAGATTCAATGAGTACATTTGAAGTAATAAAAGATTGTTTATAAAAGCGACGAACAGCATCATCAATAGTTCGATTAGCTAGTTGACAGATGGTTAACAACAATTGGAAATGTTTTCTGTCTAGTCCACGCCATTTATAAGAATAAAAATCGGGATTATCAAAGTCCGTAGAACCACTCGTTAAATATAATAATGCTGTGATCCAAGGTTCGCCAACAAGATCACTAGAACACACTTGATGTACAATTGGGGATAATGAGGTAAATGTATCATAAGGAATTGCCACGTTCTGACAGGGACATTTTGATACATTGACACGGAAATCTTGCAAATTTTTATATGTTGTTAATGAAGGATTTGGTACAGTTACTGTAATTGTTTGTATTCTCAACGAAGTGAACATAAGAAGGATAATGATTGAGCCTAATATGAAACAAAAAAGAACAGAGAGAATTATATCAATATTGTACATGAGGTAAGAAATATTCTCTACTTTGATGGATGAAAATTTTCGAACAGATTATTGAAAAATGGGAATCTATTATATAGAATTCTAACGAATAATAACGAATCTTTTTGTATTATATAAAATATGCAAAGTTGTTCAACGTTCATTCAGTATTTTGCTAGTTTGAGAACAGATAATGAACAAAGAGTTTTTTTTTTGAGATTGTCATACAGACATTCGATAAGTCCTCTTCTTTATGATGGAGTATAACTAAAGTTGCGATTTCGGTTGAAAGTAGTAAAAATAAGAAAAAAACGATTCGGTTTCATGTTATGATGAAAATAGTATTTTCATATATGACTTAACATTTGAGTTTCTAATGCTAGAAATAACCTATGGTCTAACAATGAAAAATACAAAAGGTCATACTTGCGAGTAAAACTAAATAAGTATATGTCATAATGCGCTGTTGTTTAATATCATTGGGTGTCCGATTACTTGCTGACTTGAAAAGATTTAATCGTTTTGTCCATTTAATCAATGCTCTCATACATATCCCATTAGGTGCTATAAATAGAAACATGAATCATATATAGACTGAATTATCATTATTATAATCAATTATTACCAGCATCAGCGTTGGTAATCGTTGAACAACGCTGAAACTTAAATGAAATAGTAACTAAGAAGACTGCAAGGACACGAAGGATGATAGTAAGACTACCATAGAGGCTAAGTAAGAGAGTGATTGTATACGAAAAATTCGCCTGAACTTTCCTGGTGTATGTACAAAAGGTAGGAGCACAACTATCAAAATATTTTGAATAGTTTATTTTTGTTACCCAATCTTCAATAAGTAGATTGGCTAATTGATCCTTGATAGTAGTATTTTTCTGTCTTGGAGATGAGAGACCATTAGTCCAAGTCAAGTTTGTCTAGATAAAAAAAAAAGTTTTTCTTTTATACGTGATAAGTAAGACTGTATTATACATACTTGATTGAGACATGGAAAGTAATCAGTAAAATGTTCAAGGCAACTATTATCATATAGACAATCCAATGTACTTGTAAGAAGAGCATCAAGTGGAATACAGGCTCCAAAAAATCCGTCAACCATTGCAGAGGCAATGGGTTCAAAATAAGGAGGATTCTCTGGCCATATATAATGATTCATCGCACTTTCATAATATGGTATCGAGTAGAAACCAGCTGGAGCTGTTGAGCTTATTACGTGGCAAGGCGAACCGTATAGTACATCATATGGCAACAAATTTTTCTTGAAATAATACGTCGTGTCCACTGTCATATGAACTCGCTTATCGGCAACTATGAATATTTGAATAAATACATTTGTATTGAGAGCAGAAATCAAAGAGTTTGATCGAGTTGTCATTTGCAAAAAACTTAAAGATGAAGTAAATTGAACAGACATACTAGTCTTAGTAAGTTCAATATTTCCATTGATTTCTGATTGAACTTCATTTTCTTGAAGAAGTTGAACGGTGATGAGTTGATTATTATCAAAATCAACTAAAGCTTGGGAAACCGTTTCTTGAGATGTTGAACACAGAGCAGCAAGAAGTTTGAACTAAATATAAAGGAAAATAACTAAAACGATAATCTTTAATTAAGTATCTCAAAAATAATGTTTTAGAATTAACCGTCTTGATATATTTGATTCCAATAAAGACAATCAAGCCAGACGGTGACTTAATACAATATTCCTCAAGCAAATAATATCGTAAAGAAACTTACTCGCCTGTAGATTTTAGATTAAAAAGAAATGATCGTAAGTTAATTTAAAATAGAATAGAAAATAAAGAGCGTCTATGCCGAAAATCTACCTTTTCATATCTGGTTGTAGGTATCCGTATCATGCTTTGCAGAAAAACTAAAGTGTTCTTCAGAATTACTGCTTTAAACTACATCGAACAATTTTATTAAATAGGTTTTAATTCTTAAATGTACTTTCTTTGTACAGAAGTCATATGCCCATCTGATAATGCAAAACCTCACTACTGTTTGCAATCAGAGCTAATACAAAATTCACATTTATTTAGTCTATTTCGTTTAAAGAACTGAAAAACCAGGTATTGTTAGTTAACATTATGATAAGAGTCTTTTACTGATCTCGATTTTGTTGCAAAGGATGTGATACAAAATTTGTCTTAATTTCTCATCAGAATTTACTAGAGATGGATATCAAAACAGTAGTTCTAGTGCTACAGATTTTATATTCCAATACATTTAAACTGATAACTGATGCATTATCACTGCAAGATCATTTATAAAGACCCTGTATATCATTCAAGATAACTTGAAGTAGAAAAAACTTTATTTTCAACGAAACAATGATTGTGAATCACTTGTGTATCCCTCGTTCTATTATATACGTATAAGCGGATAATTATACTATAAATATACTATTCAAAAGATCACTACAAAAATTCGACATAATAAACATCAAATGCACTCATACTCTTAAAAGACATATTAAAATAAACATTAAACAGAATCAAGCCAACCATTTTTAATTACTCTTTGTGAAAAATATTTACTCACTTGAGCACTAGCCGTCGTTCGAAAATCCGTTATTAAGAATGTGCTTGCATATGGAATATGAAGTGTTTCAATCCATTGTTTAGTGACAAAAACACTGGAACATATAGGATGAAATGAAACTGTATTAGAGACGAAGACATTATAGGGCACAGTAACATTTGAGCATGGACAGTTTAGTGTTTCGCCATGCTCAAGACGAAGTTGATCGAAAAGAGATGAAGTAATATTCGAGACGGTGATGATTCGAGTTTGTGGGATGACGAAAGCAATAAAGAAGAGAATATAAAGGGTTACTAAATGTAAATGAAAAAATATATAAAAACAAAATATTCGAAATTATTATATAACTCTTCTTCTCTTAAACTATCTTCGTATTACTCATAAGCTCTCGTGAAATTTCTTTTTACTACTATTATCTTTTTATGAACATTTTGATATTCGGGTTTGATCAGCAATGAACTGTAACTATGTTTTACTAGTATTTTTTTCTCTTTACATAGCTTATTCCTGTGCAGGAACATTTGGTGATTTCATACAGTTACACACTATAGTGAATCAAGAACAAATACTTTTGTTAAAACTATTATCATAGTTTTCATGTACATGAACTTCGATGAAAGTCTATTATCTATATGAAAATATAGATCAGTAAAACATTGCTGACTGTAATAGATGTTATTGAATAAATAGGAATCTATCGTTTTATTATCTGTAAAATATTGTTTCTTAGCAATTGTTAGATACATTGATATGTTCTTCAAAAAGAAAAACACAATTCTATTCGACTTACCGATAATAAGAGGAACATACAATCGAGTAGCATAACGTTGATGTTTAACAATTGTTGCCGGATCCATTGGTTCATTATCATCATTATCATCATATTCATCTTCATCTGGTATGAAAAGATTGTACATGGAAATTTGTTCTTGACACCAAGAAAGTAAATTTCTGGTTCTCATCATCGAAATGAAAAAGAATCGATGAATGATTAATTTATTCTAGAAATAAAACTTGCTATTTAGAAAAATATTGTTACATCAATATGAAATCGATGTACTATACTCTTAAATAACAAAACAAAAGAAGAAGAACACTAAATCTTATCGTATTACCAAATACGTAGGCATTTATCAAGATTTTTTGCAAAACTTTAGACTGAAATAGATAAAATGTATTTAATAACTGTCTGTAATTATTTTTCATACGAACTATGCTCTATTTATTATGTCAGTAAATTTCTGAGCATTTTTATTATAGACAATAGATTTAGATAATGACAATATTTTAATATTTTTCAAATAGAAGTAACAGACAAATGTAAAAAATAGATATTTGTACTCTATTCATTGTGTATATATTAATAAAAATAATAAAAGAAATAGTCTAAATTTTAATTAACAAATGCAGTAGTACAAAAGACTAAACTGATCGAAAAATTACTTACAATGGTTGGATTAAAAAAGAGAAAATGATATCTGTCAGAAATATAAATGTTTCCTATTCATCTTCAAGTTCAATATTCAATTGTGATAAATTAATATTATTCTTGGTTTGTTTTTCATATTTTTAGACAGATTTCCATAATATCCTGCTTTTCAAATAACTTCAACAAAAACTTATTTTAAATGTTTTAGAAGAATGCTTGAGACTTCAGAGTCGAAGTCAATATTATTTCTCGCTCAACTTCTAGCCTAGTTTCTTAGCGCACTAGGGCTCATAACATGCAAAATTCAATGTATGATTTCTAATGTCTATTTATAACATTTTTCTATTAGAAGACTTGAAAATCGGGTTTGATAATTTTACATTTTGTGCATTCATAAAGTCATGTTTATGTGAATTTATGAATTGTTCAATATTGATATCTATTCTATTTTTATTTCCAGTAGTGCATACTTACTGTATAATCGATAGAAATTGAGAAATCGACTTTTTAAAATTTGAGAACAAAAAATATTATTTAATGGCAGGTGTTGATAATTATTTTCTATATTACTTTGTTAGACAATTGTATGTCGTGAAATGAAAGCAATGTTAAAATATTGTGAGAGTATAAATCATAGATGAGCAAAAAAGAAAAAAAGAGAAAAAGAAAAAAAATGAGCGTATTTATTACGTCAAACATTGTATTTAATACGCAGTTCTATTTTAATGAGGACTTAAAATGCGATGAAAATAGATATTCCTATAATCAATATTAGTGAAATAGAAAGTTTTGAATTGTTCTATGACAACTTCAAAAGAGTGTCCTTGAATATTATAGTGTCTTATAGAAAAAAAAAGTTATTTGAAAGTCATTTTCTCAAAAGGAAATGAGAATATGAAAACATATTTTAGAGAAGTGTATATTATTCCAAGAAAAACAAACAAACAAATAACAAATGATAAATTCACTTCTAAATTCTGTTAGTATAACACCCGTACCAAGTTGTAACAATATATCACAACAAGAAAATGTTTTTTGAATTATTTATCCCTTAGACTTCAATAGAGACCATGAAAAACAGTCAGTTAGAATCAGAATTTCACTCTCTTTTTAAATATGTATTCAGAACTATTGTTTTACTTAAATCTGATTTAATAGTGGCAATCAATTGAATGAACCAAAAAGAGAGGCTTGTACAAAAGACAAAATTGAAAAGTGTTGATACAAACATTTGATAATTTTATATTATCGAAATTTTCTTCTGAGTTAAACCTGTTTAACTGTGAGCACATAGTTGAATAAACGAAACTGTTGTTTCCATCAAATAAAATCAATGACTTCTCTGTATATTATTTTGCAATAGTTTTAAAATGTATATTATTATAAAAAATTTAGTTCTCTACACAGTCATATGATGTAAGAAGGTTGAGATTCAAAAAATCAAAGGTTATGAACATATTTTGACAAGTCGGTCTTCTCATAATATTTATATTTTCCTTAAAACTGGTTTTGTTGAATGTTCTTTTCTAGAATATAGCAGATTTGGAGGTATTGTTTAGGATATATAAAAAAAAGAAGTAAACTCAATATTTTGTAGAGCAAACTTTACTCTACGCAGTAGTTTATAAAATAGTATTTTATCATTTAAGTTGACGCAGTTTCGATCAAAATATTTATACATTCTGTGAATAAAGATAAATATTGATAATCATGGTGATTCTTTTGAACTTTTTTCTTTATTTCTTTTCTTTTTCATCACCATTATTTTTTATGCACTGTAAAACATATAGATGGTTAGTTATTAGAAGATATTAAAAAGAAGAAAATGCAAGAATAAAGAGAAGGAAAAATGAAGACAAACATGCATGAATGATAATATGCACTATTGCTCCCAGCTGGTATTCCATGAAAAACAAGTTTTTATCAAAAATTTATAGAAAGAGAATTTTTTCATGCAGTCTATACTGATATACCATATCAGACTCACTATCTTTGGATCGCCCTAAGGAAAGTAGCATAGTGCTAGCATTACTCATATTATTTTTAAAAAAAAGTCTTTTTTTCGTTTTCATATGAGAAAATTGCGAAGTAAAAACATAATATGCATATGTATGCAAATAGCAATGGATGAATCCCGTCGTAATAACACGAAATACAAAGAAACGCAAAAAAAGAGAAAAAATCGAAAGAACAATATGCATGTAAAGACGAGCGCATACCTGCAAAACAAACTATCTTATTGAAGAAATTGTCCTGCTTCATTGATTCACGTAAATAACAGTAAGTTAGAAAAAAAACTACTAATTTCGTCAATAATAAATACGTAGCAAAATGGATTGCGAGCAAACAAAAAACGACTCGTACAACCTAACATCTTTTTATCACGTACGTATATTTAATTTTTTATATAATTAGACAAGTGACAAATTAAAAGTGAATGCCAAGAGTAGTTACAAACAACTAGAATGAGAGTATATTAAATCCCTAAATTTTACTTAGTAAATGTCTGAAACATCAAGTTATTAAAGAATACGCCTCAATGAAGTGTGGCCGACAATGCAGATACTCATTTTGCCAACATTTTCTAATCATGAGTACACCAAGACTTGGAACTGGTCGAATTTTATATGAATCGAGCGGTAGCTGATCGGTTCAAATTCTTGAATTAGCTGGTCAAAAATCAGCCGATCACAATTTTTGACTTTATCGGCGAAAAATCGAAGTATTGCATGCATCTTTTAGTTAATCAGTACTTTCGTGAAACAACCTATTACTTCAGTTCGACGAGGATATACGATGCCAACTCATGATTCTTAAAGTTTCCAATAGTAAAAGTTCCTATTTTAATCTGTCCCGTTTCATGTGCCAAAATTAAGAATGAACAAAGATTTTTTCAAAACTTTTTGACTAACAACTCACAACAACTAATATTGAGCAATCTCTAACTATGTTTTGGCTGAATCTTTTCTCAATAACGGTATAATTTCTTTATAACGGATAATTTTCATTCACTTTCATTATTTGCAAAAATTCTTTCAGACAGTTGAAAGGAATCTTAATCAGCAAAAAGAATGCTACTGTGTAGAGAAAAATAAGATGAGCTAAAATGAACGAGTTTTGATATGGAATTTCCTATTTAAGATTTCTTAATACCTGAATATTTTCAAAGTTATATGATGGCAGTTGTCAAAAAGGTCTTCGGAACAGAACTTGATCTTTTTTGATACTTTGATATCAAACTATGAAATAAAAATTACTAGCTATTGAGTTTCTATGAGAGTTGTACAAAATTGGTTTAGAAAAGTGAGCTAAGCATTTCAAGATGAAAAATCCATAGTTTAGACCGATAATACTTGTCAGGCTTTAAAATGTGTTTTCCAGTCGGACGTTTTTATGCTTTTTTTTGAACTTTTTACCCAACTTTATACCTATCATGAGTGATAGAAATTACTAAAAAGTTTTATGGTAGAAAAATTATTTAAATTTCAATCCGAATAGTATCGTAGATAATAGTAACTTGCTTAAATTGATCGTATCTCTCGTCTATGTATATTAACTGACATTGTCTCTCGAAATGTGATGTGCCTATCTAAAAAATACATGCCTCAAGATCACCATTATCATAGTCAATTAAAAGCAGATCTTTTCGTTTTTCTCACGTGAAAAATCTTTCTTCAGAAAGCTACTTAAGTTCGAACCGAACGGCCCATTCGGCTCTTCAAACCGGGTTGGGTCAGCCCAGGCTGGGTGATCGGTTTTGAGCCCTAATCTGAGTGATATAATAGAAGGTTCCTACAAAGTCCATGATCCACCTAAACAATACTATATTCTGTCCGTATAATAGTGGAGAAAACCTTTCATGATTCATTCTTATACCTTAATTTTTTTATGCATTGAAATTAAAGGTTCTCTGTCTACACACACTAACTGCACCTCATATTATTTCATTGTCAGAAATGTATTTGGAGCATTACATCGTGCTAATTTTATTTAAAAAGCATTTAAATGTCAGTTTCGTCGCCAAATGAAATGAAAAAGAGAGATAGGTAGAGTTCTTATGTGAGATGATGTGATATAAAGAATGTACGATAACATTGATTCTTTCTAGTCGATTAATAAACAAATGAAACAAAGTTAATAACACTTGACTCTGTTGTAAAATAAGTACACAACAGAATTCTAGAACTAAACTATTGTAAAACAAATGGTTACTATACCACACCTTTTTCATTGTCTTGATACGCGAGAACTCTACTATAGAGAGAAAAGAAGAAGAAATTACTGATACCAAGTCAAGGAGAAAAGGGAGAAAAGAATTAACACACAGAAAAAGTTGTGAAAGAAAGTTATGGCTAATGTCCATCCTTAACTATGATAAATATAATGGACTAGAACATTTATTATTTAATCATAAGTTGTGTCCCCAACATGTTAAAATAACATATTCGTTGGCACGTCTAATCGCATCTTCCCAGAAAAAAACATCTCTCTCAGTGAATATCAATAGTACTTGTTTAGTCCTATCTAACCCCCTTGATCTCAAATTCAATGTGAAATAAAACTATTTTTAGAGGTTTTGAATTTAGATTCAATTAAAATAAACCATAGTATGAAGTTTAGTAACGACAAACTCGAATGTAAAGGACGTGCTTGTACAAAATGTCGCAAGTGTAGTGATTGGCACTTTACTGGCGATCAGCAGATATGGAATTGGATCTGCAATCGCAAAAATTGGAGAAGTAAAGATTATGATCGTTGGAATGATGGCCATTACAACTTTTTCACCAAGCATAGTGATGCAACTTGTACTCATAGTAGTCTTGGTATTGGTTTTGGTGCTCAAATTAGTCTTCTTATTCTTCGTATTATTGGTATTGTTATTAGTCGTGCTCTTTTTGTTCTTTTTTTTGGTGCTAGTGTTGTTGTTACTCTTTTTATTGGTCTTGCTAGTCTTACTTTTGCTATTGTTGTTGGTATTCTTCTTTTTGTTTTTGGTGGCTTTCTTTTTTATGCTTCTCATAATGCTGTTTTTCGTCCTCCTCTTGATGCTCTTGATCATGTATGCTTATGTGAAAAAAACTAATAATTTGAAGATATAACACTTTTAGTTAGCTTTTTTTTCAAGTTTATCAGCTACTTATGTTTTGGTTATTATCTACTTTATCATAGACTTAACTACCAGTGTTACTTTCATTTTTTGGTGATTATCATAAACATTGATATTTACTGTGTTTTTACATTAAGCTTAATTACTTTTCGCTAATAGCGAAAGACCAATCTGGTTTGCGGTGTATTAGTAGTTTTTTGATTAAATACTTTATTCATTATCTTTTTTTTACCAACTATTACACTCAATGAGCAATTCTCTCAATTGTTAAGAACACTTGATACGAGCTATCACTTTTGAAAATTCTGAGCTTGTATGTCAATTTTTTATTTATATGCACAGTTTTCTTTTCTTCCATTTTTCGCTAGGAGAAATGGAGTAGTATCCTACACGTAGAGCATTAGGAAACTTAGTGAAGTAAGATACCTCAACACTAGTGGACTCTGATTAAAATAACACTTACTTCACTCCTAATTGCTTCTGCTAAAACCGATTCGAAATTGAACATGACAGTTATCGGATTAAAATTCGTGTTCATAGAACCAGCAATATCTACCAATTCACGAAATAAAAAACCTATAGGGAGACTTCTTTATGTCAGATAAAAGACCGAAAATACAAATAAAACTTAGACAATGAAATAGTGTAAAAATTAGATTTGAAATAATGAAAATATATTTACATTGCTCATATTTTATCTAGTGTAAGCTGTAAACTTGGTCGAATATCGTAGGTAAGACACTAAACGTTCTATCCATTACAATTATCGAACTTTCAAAAAACTTCTTCAGTTGTGCATTTTAATGCATATAAATAACATGTATGTGTTTCTATTTATAAGTTTATCAATACAAAGAAATTCTTCATTTTTCAATGTTTTCATATACAATTCAGGAATATCGAAAGCTTGAGAATCAGGTATAGTATAGATGTTCCAAGATGTCTTGCTTTATTTAAAGAATTACTTTAAAATAAAGTTGGTTACTAAAACAATTTTTCATACTTACTCATTCATTTCTCTCTGGGATGGTAGAATATCAATTGTTGTACATGATAAACATAATTTTGTTGATTCGTCATCATAAATTTTCGATGTAGCTGTTGTTTCAATTTTAGCACATTATTTAACTAGTTGTTTAAATCTTCAAATTTCAACATTTTCTAGTTCTGATGGATGACAATGATCACTTTTTACTTCTAATAAAACATCACTCCTATCTGTATGCAAAGTCACATTACAATAGCGATCTTTACATCAATAATATTTAATTATATATGTTGTTTTATTCAATTTAAATATGAAGTTATCTATTAATAACATCACTTTTCATTTTTGTGAAATAATAAATGGAGGTACACTAGAAGCAGTACTCATCATACCTAGAATAAGTAAAAATGAACAAGTTGCTGTTCAAGATCGCTCTTCTGTCCAAATAACACGGTTTATTTACCAATTTTTCTGCAATGTCAATAGTTTACAAATGATACAAAACAATTCTTTTTCTTCACTACTAAACATCTTTGATTGAAAAATATCAAAGGCGCGGTAATTAACAGTACTTACATCAATCGAACACAAATTAATAATCATTGCCAATTATGTATTACATCAATATATACACATACACAACATTTAACCCATGGACATCAGTGATGTCATCGGTTCGTGTTTTTTCGAACCGAATCGAGTATACTTGAAACTGGTTAAAATTCGTCGTAAATTAAGGGAATCATTAAAATGTTGTCTGTATTATGTGATCTTTTATCTGTACTTGAATCTATGTCTTTATTAATATATAGTTATATATTACATACAAAAAAATAAATACAATTATTAAAAATATGAAACAACGTCATAGTTTATTTAATTCATGAACATTTGAATCATCAAATCTTTGTTTGTACATAATATATGAATGGTTAACCCTTTACCTGCCGATATCCACAGGCGTGGACATTGGTAGATGGATTATTGCAGTAGCTAAACGACTCACAGAATTTCAAAACTTCAAGAACGCTGTTATAAGTAAACTCCACGAGCTATCGATTGCTAAAAAGCATATTTCATTTCATCGCTTCGTTTCAGAAATATTGAGCTTTCAAAGTCGATTATTTCGAAAAGCATGCATTTTTTTAAACAAAATATTCTCTACCTACAGACAGTGAAGATTTTTTAGGCTTGTTGTGTGATATAGACTGAGCAAAAGATTTACTAGAGAATTAGATGTGTTTCGAAAGCTTCAGTCCAAGTTGTCGGTATACAGAAAGTACGACAAAAAATGGACCATGTGATTATTATTGAGTAGACAGGACTTAATTAAGGGCAATGTGTATGTATGTTTTGTAGAACTTCTCACTTGAGAAGTTGAAAAAAAACTTTTCATTGATTGAATGTCTTCAAGGGTTATATTATGAATAAAAGAAAGACAGACGTTTGTTTAACACATTCACCACGATTCAAATTCCATAGAAACTAACATCTTTAAATACGTTTTATTAGAAAACAAAACACACCACAAGATGCAACATGAAAAGCTCTACAATCTGCATCATAAAACTTATTTCAATTTTGCACTTTTTGTTTTCAAAATAAACTAAAATTGTGTGTGACCAATTTTTGAGGTTGCGAAAATTGATTGCACAGAATTTTACTTTTTTCGAAAACAAACAATAAACTTTACAATGTAGATTGTAGAGCGTTTCACACTGCATCTTGTGCTATATTTTATTTTTTCTTACAAAATAATATTAGGTGATAAAAAGATACAACAAGAAAAATGAAATTTCACATTCGTACAGAAAAAATGACCGTTTCGCAACTTTGAGAACTAGTTACATACAGTTTTACTTTCTTTGAAAAGAAAAATTACACCATTTAAATAAGTTTTACTATGGGGATTGTAGAGCTTTTCAAGCTGAATCTTATGGTATATGTTGCTTTTTTAATAAAACGTATTTAGAGATTAAAATATGAAATACAAAGTGGGGTCCCCCGGTGGACCCCATCGTGGTAAATGTGTTAAAAATATATGTAACAAATACATATCTTCTTTGAAAATAGGTTATCTGTCTTCAGTTCTTCCCTTTCAATATTATTTCAATACAACAGGATACATACTGGTTTTGCGTAATCAATACTGTTATCAAAGCAAAAAATACTAGGGCTTGTCAAGTAGTTTAACCCTTTTTCTCTACTCTATGGTCACTAGAGTAACTAAGTCATCTCACACAGGAAACAGAGCACCCAATGAATATACCTACATCAGTGACATATTAAAGAGGCTAATATTTTATTTGCATAGTTATTTTGTCCATTGCTCTTCTGGAACTGCTGTGGGGGGTAAAGCGTTAAAGACAGTATCATTCATTGTATTTGGTGATAATTTTGACATTTTTTGTGTTATTATTTTTGTTCCGAATGACATCCATTTAATTTTAACATGAGAGTGTGTCATTTACCGCTATTCTCTAAGAAAACAATGCTAAGTATACATATTTTCTCTGTACATTGAGAAACAAAGAATCTTCTTTGTTTCCACAAGAAATCATTGTTTCATTGCGTACATTATTTCTATTGTACACAGAAGAATAAAGTATGATAAATTAAATATAACTGGATAAAAAAATTTTCAATCGAACCGAACTCAACCGATAAGTTTTCAAAAAAGTCTGAATCGAACCGATGACATCTCTGTAACCGATGCAAACAGTTTATGAATATTTCATATAATATTTTTTAATGTTCCAAAATCTAAGTTTTTGAGTAAAATTCGATGCGCTCAGCACAGCAAAAGTTAGTTCTATAGAAAAATCAAACAGAAAGCTGTGAAAAAACCAAAAACACCTGGAATCAGAGATTTCAATTAAAAGTAATGGACATGAGCACCCTCTTCTGTATTCTCGTTAATCTATTACTTTACTCTGTAATTGATTCCATCAAATAGACAAAGTTAAAAATATTTACAGACGTATAATCTTTCTTTTACAAAAAGAAAAAAAAACATCTTACTTCTAATCTATGACAATAAAGAGAAACAAAACGAAAGGTATTCTTGCTTTCCAAACATACATCAATTTAACATGACTGATAAGACATCTGTCAACTCTCTCATCACAGAGTTGCAACAAATAAATGCGATACCGACAAACACTGTCATAACCTATACACTGTTTTGGCTGGATGCAAATGCAAGAGATGATCTTCAACTACAGACGTCTTTGAATTGCATAGCTGATAATCAATTAAGAATCTTCGAAAACTATGAAGAATGTGAAAATGGTATTCATTCATTGCCAGATGGCAGACTTATCTTGATTGTTTCTGGTACTTTTGGAAGAGAATTTATTCCAAATATACATAATCTTCAACAAATCGTGGCCATTTATGTGTATTGTTCAAACAGGGATTTTCATTTAGTATGGTGTAAAAACTATAAAAAGGTAAATAATTAGCTAAAACTTCGAAGATTCTCTATTCTTGGAGACAAATTAACGATGAGCTAAAATATGTTTTTATGAGTCTGTTCCAATACATCAAAATACGACAGATGTCGAAAACAATCATTTTAATACTTTCGCAAAGTCGGATGTAAAAAATAATCAAAAAGTACTTACGCGACACAATTATGAGGCGTTGATAGTAAGTTAAGATTTTGCACTGAGTGCACTCAAACTAATAAGAAGTCATTCATATCAGGAAAAAAGTGAATACATCTTATTCTACAAGATACAATATTGGAATAAAATGATTGCTCGAAAAATGTCCGCGCCGAACTTACAGTGAACAAGGTTTCAAGATGAGAGAAATGAACGATTGTGACTACTATTCGTGAAACTAGTTTGCTATCATACATATTTTAGATTTCTTAAAGACTTATAAGCTGTATGCATTGAAGATGGAAAAAATAAAAGTCACTCACTCATTTACTAGTCATTTTTTTCATTCTGCCACTGATGCACGTTATCTATAGGTCAAAAAATCTTATATATTCATTTTCTCTCGTTCTGTTGAATTGGTATACGCATTATCTCCAATAAGTAATGTGCATCAGTAACAGAACGAAAAAGTGACTAGTGAATGAGTAAGTGAGTGACTCGTATTTTTTCCATCCCTGGGTAGTTCCACCGGAAATCTCCCACTTTATACAAAAGTGTCAGCA
>JAJEKB010019617.1:194109-205934 GCA_022393335.1 Macrotrachela quadricornifera
CAATCAGAGGGAAATAAATATCATATTTGAAATCAGCATAAAAACTATAGTAGATCCAGTGCATTTTTTTAAAAAAAGATTTTCAAAAAAACCACTGTGCTCCCCATCAGGGCATTTTCCAGTCGAATATTGCCGGGATCCGCTACATGCCATCTTTCGAAAATTCATTTTTACAAAAATGTACTGGATCTAGTGTAGTTTTTATGCTGATTTCAAATATGATATTTATTTCCCTCTGATTGTGGGTTAAAATCGTAAAATACAATCATAGTTCTTTAACCATTTATTATGATTCTAGCAATAATTTGGAAGAAAGTTCAAGTTTTTGAGCAAAAGAAGGAAGTTATCCAGAATCGACACATACTTTTTTTCCATATATATATATTATGTCAATTATAATTATACATGTGGTCATCGTGAGTTGATGTTATTGAAATGTACCTTTCTGAAATTCACGTATCTATATATGGGATCTATCTCTTGTAGATCATGTCTATCAAATTATTCGATCTTTCAAATATCTTAAAATTTTCCTTTTTTACATTGAGTCTTATCGCAAATATCGGTTAAAAAATTTGAAGTGCTGAAAAATTAAGATAAAAATATCTCTTAGTTCAAATAGTAATACATCACATAAAGCCTATTGTAGCAATAGTAGTATTTTCGAAAATTTTTTACAGAAAAATCAATCCAAAAAATGTTAGAAATAACATTTCTATATGCAACTCGACGTACTCTATCTAACTACATTAGAAAACGGCAAAGAAAAGTGTTGTTCCATTTTCGGATTGTCAGCACCTTACAAAGTTCATGAAATATGATTGCAGCATATTTCCATTGTCTTCACATTAATCTATACTATTGAAAGTTCTTCCTCGACTATTCTTTTTCCAGCGATCCAACAATCAAGAATTTTTCCGTACTTCAGTCTCATTATTCGAAGAAAGACGCATTATAGTTTCTAGAATAGCATATAATTGATTCATATAAACACCTTCTTTCGTCTATTTTTTGTGTTTATTGAGATTTGTACCAACAACTGAAACACGAGTATAAATGTCAATGGAAGTCACAAGAGGTCTTTCATGTGTATCGTGGCCAACTGATTTCACGGTTTGAACTTGAACAACTGCTGAGTGTTAAAGGACAATACATTTCATTTAACTCATTCTTATCAACAAGCAAAGATCGACTTGCAGCAGAAGTGTTTCATGGTTCTAATCTGAATGAATCAGTTATGTTCGACATAGAAGTAGACACCAGTGTTAGACCAACCAAACCATATGCATGCATCAAGAAATTGAGTGCAATGAAAGATGAAGATGAATTATTATTTATGATGGGTACAATATTCAGCGTTACAGATATTACACCTCCAGACGAAGCAAAAAATACTGTATGTGAAGTCAAACTTTGTTTAGCTAGAGAAGATAATCATCAACTGAAAGAATTTCATCGATATCGAATGTTAGAATTGGATGATGAGACTTGTTTAGACGATCTAAGACCTCTGTTGAGAGAAATGAGATATATATGCGTCAACGATTCAAAGCCTAAACATTGGGAAGAAGAAAACACTACAATGAGGAAATTTTCTGTTCCTATTTCTTGGTTGCACGGAACAAAAACTTTTACGTCATATCTGTTTGGTTCTAACTCGATAACTGTCATAAACATGCAAAACAAACTTGGAAAAGCTCACTGTGCGAAGGGTGAATATACGCTTGCTATTGAGTGCTTCGAAAACGCGTTAAGTTGTTCGGACATTGACAACTCATTGAAAGCTGATATTCAATACAACCTGGGTGTTGTTTATGACAAAATCAATAAATATGACACGTCATTATTTTATCTTCAACAAGCAGTTCAGTTGCTCGAGGCTGATTCAATCAGTGACGAAACACGAAGTTTAGCATTAGTCAATAGTTATATGCTAATTGCCGAAGTATTTCGTAAACTGAGAAAATATCACTCGGGTTTGGAATTTCTTGAAGCCAAAGCTCTGCCAATATGTTCGACAATCCTTTCGAAACAGCGTAAAAAACTGGCTCAACTCATTCGTGCAATTGGTGAACTATATGAAGAAATTAGGAACTTCGATGTAGCTTTAAAATACTATAAAGAATCGTTTCAAATTTTCGCCGCACTCTATCCATTTGACCGAGTTGACGATGTCTTTCACCACAAAAATCCAGAAATAAAAGAGATCAGTCAACGATTTTTTAGAATGATTAATCAGACACAAAGAACAGAGGAATTTGCCGTGTTAGACAATTATTATGAACAGTTTAATGAGGAACGTGAAGAGGCGCAGGCTCACTATACAATGAGAGTTTTAGCGAGAGATGATTATTAAAAACCAAATTATTGATTTTACACTAAATGGGCAATGTTTAACTATTTATTCGTATCTAATTTAATTTTGTAACTTGTCGTTTCGGATGACCTTTGTACTTCACTGCTGTTTATTCTTTATAGAAGCCAAATAAAACGGATATAAATATATCAGAAATGTCATTCATTTTAAGTTCCTCGTAGAATTTGTCTTTATTTAATTGTAACGGTAAGTATTTCATTAGAATCTTGGATTCTAAAATGCAGAGTTCATGTTTTCTGAAGAATAATTACCAGTGCCGTTTAACTGAGGTATCTGTAAAACACGTGAATACCTACGATTAACCGTATATCTGCACCAATCGATAGCCTAGCACGAGTAATATATAAATCCAACATATTAGACTTTTGTCATATAGTGTCAGGAAAATAGCAGCGACACATATTCTCTATTGTCAGCCTTTCATATTGTGGTAAATAATACAGAAATTCTATCTTTTTTATTTTTCTTACGCTACATAATAAAAATCTACCATTTTTGATATATTCCCCTAGTCAAAATTCCAGGTCAATCACCCTCGGCCGTAAATGACCACATACCAATAAATTATGGTGAAAAACAGCAGACGTTCACAGCGACCATATACGATGCTTTACAATGCTGTTACGACATCGCAAATAGCGACCATATAAATTCGATGTTTACGATTTTCGTGACACCACAATGACCGTAAAGGATGACTGAACGATACCGCAAGATATTGGAACTTCAACTGTAAACGGCGTGAGCATGGTCTACTAGTTGATAGCACAAGAACGTCAACAGAGAACAAATACTTTCATTTAATGATGCTTTGCAAACCACATCAATGGTCGACCAAGCGCTAAATCATCTAGAACATGTTTAATTTTCAATGAACTAAAGAATTTTCCCCGAAACATTATTAAAATAATTAACATATAAAAAAAAGATATATAAAAACAGAAACACATTCATACCCACTTACAGCTGTGGTCATGCAACAATACTTGTATTTGTATCAAATAGATGGCCAACATAAATTCTGCCTTGCACAAAATTTTTATAGTGTTACGTGTACTTAGAGGGGTGTTTTGCAAGATAATTCGATTATATGTATATGTAGAATCTATAATATATGCGTTTTTATCATCCACATAATCGTTCAATGACACTTCCAAAGTACATTAACAACTGAAAAAGAATCTAAAAAGGAATTTTAAAGCGTTTTTATCCCTTACCTATTCACCGTATTGTTTTGCGGCAAATAGCTCTACAGAATCTCGCAGAAATGTTCTAATTTTGGCATTTTCCGTTTTGTCCGTGCCTGAAAGTCTTATGAGGATATTTTCTTGCGAAATCTCTAGACTTTTTGCCAAATTTTATCCCCCTATATTTCCAGAAACAATCGGGAGCCATGTTTGTCATATAAAAAACGGTACAATCTTGAATCTGAGAAAGTATTAAAGAAACTTTTTTTTTTAGAAACTGCGGCTTATTTTGTGTAATAGAATATATTAAGTTTATAATCAAAATCGTAGTACTTTGAAAATGAATCTTTTCTTTAATGATATAAGTAGAACTCAGAAAAAAATCCTTTTTTTTATACTAACTATATACTATAAATTCGAGACTCTGATCAATACATAATAAGTTTATGAATATTTTTCAAATTGATGTCTTTGGAAAATTAGGTGGTATGAAGATGCATTTATTGAGATGTTGTACGAATAATAGTAGTTTTCTACTTCTGTTCCAGTTCATCTAAAAATCAATTAAATGAAGATGGAATATCGCTATAAAGATTACATTTATAATATTTGACTAACTCGTTTTGATAATGGTAAAAAATGCAACGATTGACTTTGTTTGCATTTATTGTTAAAGAAGGCGGTTGTTTTTATTTCGGAAAACCAATGGTGAAATGAGAATATGACCGTTAATCTCGTGTATTAATGTATATATAAATATAGTTTCCGACAAGATTACTGGAATAAGTTATCGTATCTCATATCTTAAGTTCCAAAAAGACCACTTAGTTAAAGGTTAGTGTCGTAACGCTGCTTCTCCTTAGATGGATTCATTGCAGAGGCCAGCGGCTGCTCGACAAGGTGAATGACATAAAACACACAGCTGAGAGCACTGCAATGTATCTGTACCGCGTGCAAATCGATATTTTCTGGACGAAAATATACATGAGGAAAAGTTGAAGACATATTTCTTTTGACATCATCTTTAGTTTAAACCCATATTTCATCTTCTTCAAAATCGCATATATTATTTGCAGAAATAAATCAGTATGCCCTGGCAAATTTGTAATACCATTAAATACCGACTTAGAAGAGCATATTAAAATGAACATGTTTTAAATGACTATTGAAGATCTGGACATTTGATAGATTAAAATCATCGAAAAAACTGGAGTCATTAAAATGACTCGTTGCACATTTTTCTATATTTACAAATTGGGCTAAAATTTTGAGTATCAATTACAGATGATAAGGGTGAGAGATAGTTATACATGGCCTTTTCTCCTTAGTTTCCTACCTATCTTCACTCTCACTTCAAGATTGAATAAAACTACGAGTTTGATCAGTAGATTTAAATAACCAAATATCTATATTAATATACTTATATATATTTTATTGGATATAGGATCGTACTACTTCTATTCATGTAAAAAAAAGCGTAGTACAATAAACTGCCTTGAGAATTTATTATTCTACGCTTTTTTAGTTACAGCCAAGCAAGAGCAACAGAACGAAAGAAAAAAACGTTATACACGTGGATGTTATTAAATAATTTTGCTTATGTGCTCTTTAACAAGTGACGACAGAATGACTGACTATAGTGTGTGATTCAGCAGGTAAGTGGTATTGTGAGTAGATGGTGCAATGCAGTAGTGAAACTTTGACGAAAATGTAATGTGAGAAATTTCAGTTTGATTTTTTTCAAACGTATAAGTTCTTGTTTTAAAAGCAGAAACGGTAGACATTTATCAAAAAGGATTAGTCTGATTTTGTTGAATTACTAGGCTTAATGATTAACAATTGTATTTTCTACTATAGATAAGATGGCTAGTAATTTGTTAGCAATTAAAAAGCAAATCCTGCGCTTAGAACAAAATGCTGATACAACAAAATTCTCCATAACTTTAATAAATGCCGACGATCCCTACCACTGTCAAGCCACCATTCCCGGTCCAGTTGAAAGTCCCTTCGAAGGTGGCATGTACTTGCTCGATATACAATTTGCCAATGAATATCCTTTCAAACCACCAAAAATAAAGTTTTTAACAAGAATGTTTCATCCAAATATTCGTGAGGATGGAGCAATTTATTTGAGTCAACTCTATGATCAATGGTCTCCTGCAATTACAATCGAAAAGGTTCTTTTATTAATTCAATCACTTCTTACTTCACCTGATGTCGATGTATCAATGATCGGTAATAAAGAAGCAGCTCAACTTTATCGACAAGATCGCAATAAATACGATCAATATGTTCGTGTGCATACTCAGATATATACATTATGAATATCAAGCATTGTGATTGACTATCTTTTCAAAAAATAAATCAAGGATGTGTATATCTATCGTAGAAAAAGCCTATAAAAACTGCTAGAAAAGGTGAGTAGAACTATCTTGAGAGTGAATATCTAGAGTCTCTATGAATATTTTGAAAAATGCTTCAATTAATCTTTTTTATATGTGTTGAAGCTTCGTTGGCACAAACAGCAAAAAATATTGTCTATTTCTTCCATACGATTTGATTGAAAAAAATAGATTGAACTTTCTCCAAGTTCTTGAGATTGGATGTGAGGGTAACTATCTGGTCTTCACTTTTATTCTCAATTACTTTTTTTAATGGTTACATCTTTTCATTAGATTGATTTAAAAAGCTTTTCAGCGCAGTCCATTTGGTAGTTTGAACATTGGAACAATTATGCGTATGAGTTCTTTAGATGATGAGAGGTTTATTTGTTTATAAATAGTCATTAGCATCACTAGTGAAACATTTAAATATTTCTGATTTTCAGTAGGTTTCTGGACAATTTATGTTTTATTGCTTCGTCTTTCTTATATAAAATTAGCAGAAAGCTGTTAGTTTCAGGTGCAAATGTATCTCTGTTCTTTATCAGATAGTAAAAGCATTTATTTTATTGTAAGAGCAAAAAATATAGGGAATAGTTAAATTAGACGAAGTAATGAATCAGTGTATTCGAATTTACGATGAATTGAAAGTGTTCGAGGTATATGTTGAAGTACTGACTAATATAACTCGATAAAGAATCGCTACAGAGATTTCTCAACTAACTGATGTCAGCTTATACATAGTGTTGTAGAAACATATTATGAAATGTAAGTATCGAAAACATCAATTCCTTTAGTTGGAAAACTACACAAATAATGGAGATAAACATAAAATGATGAAATTCGCCCATAATTACGATCTACCTAAAAAACAAACAAGTAACGATTTTTCAGTGAAAGGATAGAATATGGATGATTATCGCGAAGTTATGTATTTTGAAAAAATGCTGTTGTGTGCCAAAAGAATATCGTTTTTATCGTGTTTCCATTAGAGCCCTTACTGTAAAAAGCCAATTCTCACAGGGAGAAACATTAGTTTCAGATAATGTGAAGACTGATACTAATTTATGTTTTGATCGCCTAAATAGATAGTCGAATATTTCAGTAATTCAGAGAGAGATTCAAGAAAAATTCAGTGATGATGATATCGATTTAAACATTATTATTGGTGCTGTAGTTATGAAGTAGGTAAAGAAATTCTACAAAAATATAACACATCTTCAACATGTTTTCACAATATGATCAAGAATATTTTGCAATTGTTACATATTTTAGTGTGAAACGTAAGTATTTTTCATCTTTAGTTCATACTTGTATACAAAACAGAAATAATTTAAGCAAATGAAATAGTTAGAAACTTAAAGTGATTGATTAATAGTACAAGTTTAATGTATATTCTTATTCATAGACAACTACAGAAAATTTCCCTAATAACGGCGCTCCACCAAAACATATAGAAAAAACTGTTTTTTAACGAAAGAAAAGCTTCTTTCCACGTTTTCTGTGGAAAATTGGAGTATGATCTCTTAGACAATTTTATAGAATGGATTGGACTCTACTATTATCTAACGGTTCGCGAAAAACTAACAATGTTTTAGAGAGATACAAAATACGATGAAAAAATATCCAAAATTGATTTTTAACGAAATGACCTTAATAACGACGATCACCTATTTGTTGACCTAGATAATAACGCATTTGTCAAAAATTGTAGCTTCTCAAAAGAGATACTTTTTTTTATTAAGCTTCATAGCTATTTAAGGCTTCAATAGTGGTATACAGCTCACGCTCATATGAGTGCTCATGAGCGTGAACGAAGATATTTTTAGGTCCACATCTCCTATTGCATGGAGATACCCTCGTGTCCTCATGTTCTATCATATGAAAATATCCCTGGATTCTCACCTTCTATAATACATAGAACATTCCAAAAGTTTTTTTGTCCGGCTCTTCTAAAAGCCTCAGCTTGTATTCAAGTATACTGTTATAATGCTTAGACATATTTAGGAATATGTGCAAAATTTCAGACTTCTAGGTCTTTTACTTTGTCGTAATCTACTATTTCTTTTACGTGAGTAACATGCAATTATCTATACTCTACATAAAGGATGACTTCTAATAAATTATTGAACTTTGAATTTCATATTTTGATCTTTTAAAATATTTTATGAAAATATAAGCAAAACATACCAGAAGATGCATCGTGAAAGTTCTACAATCTACAATATAAAACTTATGATGATTGTGTACTTTTTCTTTCAAAATAAACAAATATTCTGAGCGATCAATTCTCGATGCTACGATAAGTAGTTCAGAGAATTTTGCATTCATTTTCAAAATAAAAGACACAATTAAAATAAAATGAATCAAAAAATAAAATGCAAAGTTCTTCTATTTATGATGAGTCATCGATCAGCAGGTTGCGTACATCAAATATAAAAGTAATAACAGACCACAGCGAAGTACAAGACTTAGAAGTCTGGAACTTTGCATGCAATCCTAAAAATGCCTAAGAATTATAACAAAATATCTTAATTCAAAGCTCAGCTTTTAGGAGAGCCGAGTGAAAAAACTTTTGGAATGTAACATGTATTTTGAAACGTTCTTTGCGGGATTTTCTAAATAGAACAGAAGAAAAATGAATATATAGAGTATTGTTCTCTACACTATCAGTTTATATACTGATTAGCTTCCTCAGCTGAATATACTATGTCATTCTATATCACTTTAATGTTTAATATTTTTAGTTTTTACTGTAATGAAAAGGTCTATTTGAATTTTATATGAATAGAAAATACATTTTGAAATTTTTTTTATTATAATCAAAGCTAATGATAAGTAGTTTTTATCGAAAGATTTGCTGTTGAATAAAATTATCTACTTAACGAGAAAAGTTTTACAATAAGTAAATTCAAATAAATACCCTAAATGAATGGTTTTTCAATGTTTTTTTTTTTCTTGATGAAATTTAAAAACAAAATTCATTACTATAGTTCGAATTTCAAATTAACTTTTATAAAAACTTCAAATAATTTTAGAAAAATTTTTTCGAAGATTTTTCACAGTCATTCTATTTGCTTATCAAAAGAATCAAATCAACCTCAATATCTTATTTCGTATAATGATAGTTTATAATCTCTACAAAATTAAAATTGAATACACTCATTAGATTGAGTATAACGAAGTTTTCACTTTTCCCTCTTTTTCAAATAGATTTGTTGAAAAAAGTCATTTAAATTATACAAAAATCTTTAAAGAAACAACGTTTCGGATGTTTAATAATAAAATGAATTGATCGAAAACAAATGGACACTTTTAATGTAGTAGAAGTATTTAGCAAGAATAAAAATATTGAATAATCTACATTGTATATAATTAAAAATTAATTAAATTTTCTTGTGTTCGTTTTCAGCTAAGATTTCAAATCTAATTGTCGAACAAGATTTTCGATAGTATAGATAGATGCTTGGATCGTTTTCTGATAGTTAAATATATTAATAATCTGAATAGAATCGCATAATTTCTGATAACATCGATCATGATCAATATTTTCTAAACTACCTTGCCCTGATCCGAAAAATTGATTGTAATGACTATATTTTTCTTGCAACTTAATATTTACTCGACCAAAATGAAGTCTACTAACAGATACATCATTGATTATAGAAGACGCATAATCAATATCATAATCAAATTCAATAAAATCGAAAGATAAAATTGTGTTGATTAATCGAATCCCAAATTAACACTGAGATTGTATAATTGGCAGCAATAGTCAATGGTAGAATATAATTGGTAGCTGTTCAAGTGAAACAGTCATTGAGACCTTCTCAAACAACAATAAAATTTTAAGCTTCTCCAACATAATATTTCGATTCGAGAACTCAAATTTCTTCAGCATTCCACCAACAAAATCGTAGACAATATAAATATTTATCATAATTTATTCAATCAAAATGAACCAAGATTAGCTGCATTCCCACTACCTAGAACAAAATATTCATATCTATTTTTGTTGTCTATGAAATATTTCAACTTTACCGTTATTGCTGATATCAGACCTAGTATGGACACAGTCACTATAACTACTAATCACAATCGTTTGAATAGGATTCCCTATGAGTGTATCAGTACATATGTTGCCAACTGGAAATCATCTATCATTCATTACTCTCTTTTAAATTAATAACCATAGATTCACATGCAATCAAGCGATATTTCGTCATTATACAAAAGAAGAGTTGCTAGAGAAAACTTTGCAGCAAGTATATTTTGTTCAATAAAACTATATGATCAACTGCTGATAAATTTCTCGTTAGTCAACCATATTCAAAATAATCAACATCTGAATGTTATACATTATGAACAGATCTTCAGACAAGACTTGAGACTATTAGAAAAACTAAAGTACTTGCGATTCTTATTCATATGCTTAAATTTTTGTTCTAGTTACTCATCTTTTAAGTGTTCTCAATCATTCGTTGCTCAATAAGAACAGTAAATAAATAAATGAACACTTTGATTGATTATCTCAAAATTATATTTACAAAAATAAAGTATTGAATAAAAAAATAGAATATCTTGAAACAGTATCGAATCTTGAAAAACTTTCGGAATGGGACAAACAGAATACGAACAATAGAAAAATTTTTAGAATGAAATATTCAACATTTATATAAATTAATGTTGAGAGTACAAAGAAAACAAAATTATCTTCTTCAATGGAGTAACATATTTATATTTTTTCTAGTTAACGGATCAACTAACATTTTAAAGTAAAATATATTTGAATGAAATTCTCAATGATTTTGTTTTTGTGCATTTTCAAAACAAATATGTTCTCAAAAATCGAATATATAAAATCTAATTAGCTTTTATGAAAATGTCAAGGTTGAAATATCTTATCAATAAAAATGGACAATATTATTTTTAATATTTAGATAAGTATACATTGAATAGATTAAATTGATTACTCTTTCCTCATACATTTCAGTTTGCTAATATTTATATATTTTATTTATATAATCATTCTAAGCCTATATTTATTTCTAAGTAACAACATTAGAAAAACAAATGATAATTTTAATTAACATCGTGCATGACTTGACGTACATGTCCATCTGCCCCAACAGTATGTGCATCGTCTACCGAGACTAAAACGACGATAACGACCATTGCGAGTACGTTCACCAGCATGACCTTGCTCATATGTATATCTTTCCATTTGCTGTTGTGAACGCCATTGATTATCTTGAACAACAAATGTTGAATCAGTTGTTATACTATGAATGTTATATGCATTAATTGATTGATTAACATGTGAACGATCAACTAAATTCAAAAAATAACAGCCTCACGTAGATTTATGAATAATAAAGTTTAAATCTAATCTTTTTAAATTGAAACTATCTATACACATAGTCAGTTCTTATAGAATATTTTTTATGTAGAAAATTAATAAATTTTAAACATTTCTGTATCATCTCTAAATAATACAATTGAATATCTTTTTCATTAATTTACATTTATGAAAATTTCTTTAAAGTTCGATCCAAAATTATCTAATATCCATAAAATTAGATTAAATTAATGATTTGATATATTTACCTGAAAATGCAAAAATATTTGATATAATAATAGCCAAACATACAATTATTAAAATTTTCATTATATTGTTTTAACGTATTTGAACAATAAACTTTTTTCAATCGTTAATATCGAATGTTCACAACAATGAATTTTTCATTCTATTTTATGTAGAATAGAACAATGCCAATAAACATGTGTTAATTTGTTATATAGAACAAACAATTATCGATCGGCTTAATATTGTCACCTGTTGTCTAAAACAATTTACACGTTCTTATCGTTATTAATATG
>JAJEKB010019617.1:220934-234273 GCA_022393335.1 Macrotrachela quadricornifera
AACTAAATGTTGCCATATGGCAACATCCGGACGGAAAGGGTTAAACAGTTCACAAAGTGTTGCTCAGATCATCAATCAATACTTAGTTTGGTTGGTTGGTTCGATCTAGTAGAAGCAGTTGGACCGATATCAATATTAGTAAAGAAAAAATCCTACTGGCTACAACCCTGTTTTAACGTCCACAATAAACAAGAGAACTTCAACTTGTTTTCCCTATGTAAATTAAATTACAAACGATAGTTAAAAATGATAAATATAGTGGACTACAACTTACGTGGCTACTTGAAACATTTTGAATATATCGTATCCGTCGCAAATTTCTTGATAGTTGATCACTTGTTCTTTCTGAAGATTTATGTCTCGAAGATATTGACAATTAAATTCGTCTGTACATCTTGCAAAGAATAATTCATCATGGTAGTTGGAACAGTCCCGAACACCATCCTGGATTAATCGTCGTGGAACACATTCATAATTATCACAAATAAATCGATCAGGTAAATGACATGCTAGCGGATAATTGATACTACCAATATGTTCCTCTTCTCGCCAGTCTAACCACGGTGGACAGTCATTAAATTGACGATCAAGTATGCGATAAGGAGATATGAATCGACTGGATTCGCACTTATACAGTTTCGAATGTGTTTTTTTATGTGTACAATGAGAAAAAAGACTTTGAATGAGGAGTACGATTCTGGTAGCCAAGTAACTAGAATTGGATTCTTCCATGAATCCATGAAAGTTAAACATCATAGACAACATACAATCGAAGCCATTGTAGATAAAAGCTGAACCATCATGATAGATATTACAAATCGATCGATTCCAACATACATAATCAGGATAAATTTTATCCCACAACGTACGAGAAGTGTACAAAAGTCGAACAAATGGAAATATAAAAGGACCTGGTGGAAAAAAAAACAATTTCGGACATGAACTTTTTCCATTATTGATGAATAACAACTCTTCACAATGTTGTCGAATCCCATTCTGACATGGTTCAAAAAGACAAAGAATATTGAAGATACACATCATTGTAATGAAGCATGAATCATCAACGCCTGGCTTGTAGTATGGACGAAAAAGAGTTTTAAGGATAAAAGCATCACGTAAATTCGAGCAAATACGTCCTCCATCAAATTCAACAGAAAGATGTTGTCCATCACCACATGGCAAAAAATTGAGACCAAGTTTGTGTTCTTCACATTCAGCTGTTGCCAATTGCAAAGAGCACACTTGGTTAAAATCTATTGAATTATAACTAACAGGTCTTGGTTCATCATACCAATCGGGACAATCAAATGTACGATCCAGAAGAAAGTCACGTGGAATACATAGACCATTTCGACATCGATATTCAGTTTTTGCATCACAATCATTGAGTTCCATAGTTAGAAAATGTTCTTCATCTATACCATTGGTACAATGAACAATACCATCATTAATTTCTCGCCAATCAAGACAAAAACCAGTATATGTGGTACAATTAAAACGAGTATAACATGTTGTAGAATTTTGTTCATTCATCCAATACAAATCATTTTTGTTCATTTCACTCATCATCAATGTTATATTAACAATTTCATCAAACGAACTTCTTTCATTTCCCATCTTGAATTGATATTGACATTGTGTTCCAAACGAAAATCCAATTGAACAATTACAATAGATTTGTTCATTATTATCGTTGCTTGACTTATTCAGAAGATAAACTGCATAATCATCAATTAGATCAATTGGTGCAAACCATTTCCAAAGTTGTTGTAATGTAATATTATTCGAACGAAGTTCCTGAAATGTGAATTTAGTTCCAAAACATTCTTTCTTCGAATAAATTGTAGTGTGACGAATACAATAAGGTACAAGATGATAAGTTAAACCATTTGAAGTACTCTCAAAACGATATAAACAATCATGATCGTTGTTTGATGTAGGATAATGACTATGATATAAACGATAGTGTCCTTCACATATCAAACAGAGAAGTATAAAGTGAAATAAATTCAAAATTAACTTCATTTTGAATGATATGCGTCATAAATAACTTTTATAATCACTATTTTATATGGATAAATAAGTTTGTAAAAACATAAAATTGGCAGTGTTTGTCTGTCGTTTGCTATTTTGTTAGTGTAAAAATGCATTAGATAAAGCCAACAAGTTTGCTCAAAACAAAAAAAATAATGTATTATCTGCGTTAACAAATGAGAATTTATTTAGCAGCATATGGGTACTGTTTTGTGTGAATTTGAGCTACTTCCGAAGGTTGATAAAGTCTGAAAAAAGTCCACACACAAAAAGCTTACATAAAAATGTTCACAGTTAATTCATTAACTTTTTGCTTGTAAGTTCCGATCTTGTAGTAGCAAATTGAAGTTGATTAGCACATTTAAATGATTAAATTAAAAATTAAAAAACGATTAGAATAATAATATAATTGAAATGTGAAAAGATTTAAAATATGCAAATGGAAAAAAATAGATAAATAACACTATTTATGTATAAGAAATATTTACTTGAACAGATTTTATTACCACTGAAAAAACTGCAACTCTTTTGACTGCGGTCAGGATCTTAATCTGGAAAATTATTGTTGTTATGTGTTGAAGTGAATACATAAACATCCGCTATTTTATGAAAAACAAAGAATATATATTTATAACGCAAACAAACAACATTATTACTTAGTAGAGAATAATATCAACGACGATTATAACGATTGTTTGACTTCGATCAACCATATTTAATGTAAGATGTCAAAATATTACAACTATGTGTTTGTATATTTGTCCGCAGAGTAGTAGTTCGAATCGACAGTTCAGAGGTCTATCGAATCGCCTCAATACACGGTTCTTATATTCAACTTTTTTGCAGTATATTAAAAGCCTTGAAATTGTTACTAGCATAATTTCGCGTGGAATAAGACCACATGGAGCGGAGGCATGAGGCTTGAATAGGCTCCAACTTACCTTAGATTGAATTCAGTAAGGTTTGCATAGACAAATGTCTGGATTTCACGTTTTGGTGACATTGAATTTTGTAGAGTGAACATTACTCTAGGAAATCTTTTATTAAAAATTTTATTGCATTCAAGAAGTTGTCGAAAACTAAGTGAACAAAGCTCGTCAACGCAGCACTTCTATAGCTAAAATGTGGAACTCACATATTCATATAAGCTAGGAGTTGTATCACTGTAAATTTTTTATAATGTTATTACTCTACATTGATAGAGATATGTTTGCAGCAAAGCTTTAGCACATACTGCTACGGGGACCTGTTTGTAAGAGAGGAGCTCGAAAAACCTCGACTTAAAACTTACTTTCACTATTTTTCTTTAAAAAAATATGTGAGTTTCACAATGAAAACAACATATCAATCCAAATACTTCGGACGCATGGTATTTAAAGAAGTAAAACATTCCAATATTATGCTTGAATTACTAGAACATCTAGCGTATCTTCTGCATTTAGTATTTACATGAATTATATATTGAAACTATGATCGTCTATAAAAGTATGTTAGTGGATGAATATTTTTAAAAATAATAACAATTGGAAAAATAAGATTGATTCGCTTTCTTTTTACCATTGATCATAAACAAATATTTCGCATTTTTTCGTTATATTTGACAGTAAAAAAATGATATTTAATTCACGCACATTGTATTATTTTTACTGTTTAGTCAATACTATAATTATACTTGACCAGTTTATTATGAACTAATTCATGTTGAAATAAAATACTTTGGTTATATAAACTGTGTACTAGTAATGGCATCATCATCAGTTGGATGTTCTTTTCCCATAAGAGAATATATGGTACAAACGAACCAAAAACAAGCAAGAAAGCCAATAGCTCCTAGAAAAAGAAAGAAATATAAAAAATATTTGTAGTTTTCGTTAGCTCATTATTTAGAGCAGCAATTCTACATTCATGTCAAAATAAAAAACTCGTATAATATATCTTAACATAAAATGAATATCTGATTCCTTTCATTCAACAACTTGTCTGTGAGTATAAATTAGTAAATAATTCAATAAAAATATCGTTTATCTGAATATTTTATTTCAAATTTTGGATTTAATATTACTACTATCTTCTTTACTCACCAGTGAAAAGAAATAGAATGAATGCAAATATCAATGTATAGCCAAAGTATAGACATATTGAAGTTCCACCGACTATTTTCAAAAATCGTGCAAAATAATAGATTATATATAGAATGAAATACATCGCAGAAAAGCCTGCTGTTAGCAAAGGATATCATCACTAATTATAATCCTATAAGAAATAAAGAACAAACTATTTGGTTATGAATAATTCAAAACAAACGGATAGAAGTTCATAATAGTCATATATAACTTTTAAAGTTTTTATTTTGTAAACAAAAACTTGTTCAAATGTTTCGATTTTGTTCATGTCATTAGATCAATATCAATTTACCTCAACAAATAATTGAATATAGGAGAGAAGCATGGTCGTTATGGAACATGTGAAAATATAAATCATATATATCGCAATTAAATATCTTGGATGGTAATAGTATGTATCATATCTAAAATGTATAACATATAAAAGAAAGAATCATGCATATGCTAGGAAACATAACTTACAAGATGCTAGTTAAAGTAAAATAATATATAATAATAATGGACGAAAATAGAAAAATGGCGTTTGCCAAATTTACTTTGAAACAAAAATAAAATAAATAAGATTGTTATTCGTATTCGTCAGCATTTCTTACCTAGATATAAATTATAATACCATTTCTGTTTTGGTATTTGACAAGGAATTGGATTTATTCGGCCAGGGTTTTCAATCATCTTTTGTTATATTGTTGAAAAATCAATGATTTACAATAAATTATTACTAATTCTTACCGATTGCTGTGATCCAAAATAAGCACCAACAAGCGTAAGTGATACAGATATAAAAAGCCAAAGAATAAACAATGTCATATATATTGTCAATGGAATTGCTGCTGACCTATCATTCATTCAATGAACGGAAGTAAGAATGGAGAAAACAATGAAGATCATGCTGAAATCAAAAGTCCAGAAATGAATTTTACATCAATCGACATTAATCGATTACCCAGAGCATGCTACACCTGTTAGAAATCCATTCTTTTTCCAATTCTCACCTCCAAACACTAGAAAATTAACAAACAACTCATAGGAAATGATAGTAATAGTTAACAATAGTTTTTCTACTTTTATACAACCGTGCTGAAGTATAACCTGCAGACATGCCAAAAAGAACATAACACCATATAGCAGCTTTCAAAAGAAAAACAACTCCATTAAAATGAAAGATTAAAAGGAAAAGAAGAAATTTACTGGTCAACATAGATCCTGGATTTTCTGGTGAAAAAAAATCAAAGCCATCAAATACTGAACAAAGAAAGAAGAGTGAAGTGAAAATAATTAAAATAGAAAATACGTACTCAGAATAATAAAAATCATGATGGCAATTTGAACACCATTTCCAACAAAAATTGATAATAGCATACCTTTTTGTGGTAGTCGAAATACATCTCCATCAATCCTATGAATTAAATCAATTACATATTTTCTTCAACGAATGAAGTAAATATTTTTAAATCGAATCAAGATTAAACATGAGCTTCTTTTTAATTGGTACTATGAATCTATTTGTTCTTTCGCATTGTAAGTGTCTTCGACATTTTTCTTCGAATGAAAAATTCTAAGTTGTGATACATTAAATTTTTACTCCTAGATACAAAAACTTTAATCATTTTCTTCTATATCTTTGAAACGAAGAGGTATTTTATGATTCTACGCTATAGAGTATATTTATTTCTGTGTGATCACTTACAATTTCCAGCCGAATTTTTTTTGCACATCATCCTAATAAAAATAAATCCAAACACAATGAGATCAAGATTGTATGTGATAAAATATCTTTCATTCTACTTACCTCATGGATCATTTGATTATAACGATTGATATTTTTACGTAACGAACGAAAAATATGAATACAAAGGAGAGTCATGCAAAAGACTCCGGTAATGAGTACATTTGAAATGTTAAACCAGTGGCCATTGTCAATGATGACGCTTGAAAAATGTAATTCCATCGTGAAGCCCATGGAGTAATATTGTTTTTCATAAAATATATTGAATATGTGTAATGTATTTTTATCTCTTCTGATATTGATTGAAACATAAGTGGTCCTACGTCACGTTCACATAACATCAAATTCAAACTAAAATACAAAAATTATTTTTATATATTAAATTGTCAAAAACGACGAACGAATCTGCTAATTTGCACTATAGCATAAGTAATTTGACCACAATTTTCATCAGATGATATGTCCCATATTTCATTTAGAACATACGTAAAAATAAAACTTCCTACAAAATCCTGATCAGATTATATTTAACATCCAAAAAATAAATATATTAAGAAATCTCAAGTATGAATGTGATTTGGAAAATGAAAATTAATTCAATTTATTTACCTTGACAACTTTGATAACCAATTGTAAAATCGAGATGATTGTATACGTAGAAAGTATCTTTCTTTGCATGATAAATATTAAATGTTCCATTCCACATCGTATCTTGTTGAAAATAGAAACCAATTGGAGTACCACGGTTACATCTTTCTTTTTGTCCCGGATACGCAAAATACATCATTACTGGCACATTATCAATAATCCAATGTTGTTGATAGTTTCCAGTAATGCTTTTTATTAATCGCTTGAGCAAATCTTGTTGGTGAATGTTACCTTAATTGTACGTTTTTGTACACACTTTTACACAATTCTGATTTTCAAGAAAGTGAAACTAAACGAAAAAAAAAAACAAGAAAAATGAAAAGTTGCTTACATAAAAGGTTCTTACTTTGTATGGTGTAGGACGAATCCGATGACCAATTAGTGTTTGACCTAGATTTTGTGTTAACGATGTTTTGTTAGATGCAGTACAAAAATCAAATCTATAAGAAACTGTTTTCTTCAAAAAATAAAAATAAAATATCTAAATACTTACGAATCATAATCGTAGACCAACACCGATTGAAGTGAATCAAGTCGATTTGCATACACGTCGACCTCGGTCTCAAAGAAAATAACAACATTGACAGAATCTAGTAACTTCTGCGGTGTGTGCTTGAAACTGATCGTGTTTCTCCAAGAGTTTCTCACGAAAAATAACTTTCGAATATAATAAATCTTAAAATACCGCTATATGTATCATAAATTTATAGTTTTTCCTTGTTCTAATTTATACGAAACTCGTGAAAGCATATGAAACCTAAATCACACGTAAAAAACAAATTCATTTTGACATATTTTTCACTTTTTAGAATTATTATGAACTTTTAAGTACTCCTCGAGTTGTTTACAAGTTTTACTTAATGAATACCTTAGATACGTCGAAAACTCTTGTTTTACAAAAGAGAGAAGGCGCTCGAAACGTCGAATTTCAATCAAAGACGTCATTATGTTCTTTTAATCACATGTCTTACTAATGATTGATTTTCGTCATTTATGCCTTTTAGGAAGATAATTTTGATTTTATTAATGATCATACTAACCTTACATTTAGAGTTCCGTAATGCATATTTACAAAACGTATTGGGTATTGAATGGAAGGAATATGAAATATATGTTATTGAGAAGAAGAGTACAAGAGCAAATATATGTTGTATAATGCACATTTCAATAATGATATGTCTCTAAGATTAAAATAAATTTTGTATTTTTTTTGTATAGAATAGGATTCATATTCTAGACAATAAAAGACTTTGGTCACAGAAAACACTAATGATTTAAAAGATGAGTGACATCTAATGCAGTTTTACAAGAGAAGCCCAGGAAATAAGAAATAAAAGATTGCATCAAAATGATGAAATGGATATAAAAATTGATGTATGTTATTTTCCATAAATTTTTATGCCCGTTTTACCATCATATATGTAATTTTTCCCATTTTTTTAGTTACTTTTATTCTCTGAGAACACAGCAGAAAGCAAATGTTGTTCTTTTTCTTTCTTCAATTCCTTTCTTTTTTCTCAGTCGGCATTTTTTTTTCTGAGGATTATATAAAAAAAAGAGAGATAAGAAAAAACATATATATTACTGTAGTTACTCATAAACACGACCGGTGCTGTCCGATCGGTGATTACAATCCTCACTCAAACGATGGTAGATGACTGCCTACGATAATATATGCTAAGAAAAAAAGAAATTATGATAAACAATGTGCTTAATACAGGAAAGAGAAATAATTAATGCGTAGGTCATAACCGAATGAACTATATGTAATTTATTTTATTTCTGCAAATCTTGTCATATTATGTTAAAAGAAAAGAAACGAAGATTGTTTCACATAATGAATTGATGCTTTATTAAATTTGTACTAGTATTCTAATTAGTCTAGTTGTTGGCATAGTGGTTAGAATCTCAGATCCAAAATGTACACTCGACAATGGATGGATCCAGCGAGCTTTCAATACCGTCGCATCTTGTAGTACTTGGAAGAGAATATTTATTTAGAAAATAAATGAACCAATAACGAGTTAAAAATCATCTATATGTACAGTAAAACTTCTCCCAATGAACATTTCTATTTATTGAACATCTCTTGTTTGAACACATGTTCCGGTTCCCTCAATCAATTTTTGCTGTAATTTGATCTCTATATAATGAACACCTGTTCAATAAAGCATATGCGCGTGAATGAAACAATTGAAGATAAAAGAGTATATCGTACATTCTGAAACAGTGACTGTAAAATTCATTGACGGCCTATTCATTACAAGAAAATTCGTCGCATGTATAGAACAAAAAGAACAATGAATATGAATAGTCAAGAACGAACTGATCGGCTGTGTCTACAAGAATAACGCACTTTTTCTATCTACAATTCTTAAATGGCAACAAAGCACACATTAACACTTTCTGAAAAAATAGAGTTAATTCGTAAATATGAAGCAAACGTTTTGTACCATACGTTGGCTGACCACTACAAGATCTCAATCGTTAGTATTTCAAACATTATCGAGTGCAAAGTCGAGTATATGGAAAATTACAAACAAAATAAAAACTCAAACAAGAAGCGTAATCTACGTGATGAATTCAGTCAGCAACTAGATCAAAAAGTATATGAATGGTTCGTGGCACAACGTAGTAAAAATATTTCCATCTCTGGTCCTCTTTTAGAAGAACGAGCACGACAAATTCGTCAAGAACTAGATGGTCCAAATGCTGACGACTTCAAAGCAAACAATGGTTGGTTGGAAAAGTTTCGCAAACGTCATAGTATATAATATCGAACTGTCTGTGATAAAGCAGCAGCGGTTGACTTTGCAACTGTCGATGAATGAAAAAAGCGCTTACCAACAATCATTGATAATTACGATCCTAATGACATTTATGATGTCGACGAAACTGGTCTATTTTTTAAAGCACTACCAAATCGTTTACTCGTCACGACTAAAAATACTTGCAAAGGTGGAAAAAGATCAAAAGAGCGCTTTACTGTTCTTCTTTGTACCAATATGACAGGTACAGGCAAATTAAAACCAGTTCTTATCGGTAAGTTCTGTATTTTCTTTTCAATCTCTCCTATTCATTTCTATTAATCTTTTCGTTCAAAGTAAATCAGTTAATCCAAGATGCTTTAAACATTTAAATGTTAAAGATTTACTTGTTACATGGCAATCAAATCGTAGCAGTTGGATGACTGCCAATCTGTTCGAGGAGTGACTCGATAATGTGAAGAAAACAATGATCAAGCAAAAGCGCAATATTTTATTGTTTATTGACCAGGTACCATGTCATAATCCTGATATTGAATATTCTAACATATGTGTCAAATTCTTTTCTTCTAACACAACATCGAAGCTACAACCACTTGATCAAGAGATAATTAAGAATTTCAAGTGTCATTATCGTGCGTATTCTCATTTTCTGCATTTCACTAAATATAGCCATGAATTTACTTAGGTCAACATCTTACGAAACGCGTAATATCGCGTTGCATCGTCGCCACCTCATCATATGACATTATCATCACAACGTTTGACGCCGTAACTTGGATAAAAAGTGCTTGGGAAGCTGTCACTCAATCGACGATCCACAGCACATTTCGGGTGGCAGCCTTCGTTGACCTAAAGACTCAAGTTACTACTACTACATTCGATAATGATAATGATTCAGACGAAGAAATTATTACTGATGATATTACAACAGTATTAAAAGATCTCGATAGACTTCTTACTCGTATTCATATTGATGGATAATGTCTTTCAGCAAAGAAATTTATCGAAATGGACTTAGATACGTCAGCTTTCAATGAGTGGGACAACTTGGACAATAAAGTGACCATCGTCGGTAAAGAATGGGGCAACAAAAATCAGAATAATAATGATGAAGACGATGATATACCGACTGAAGCATCACCAAAGCTCATTGACGTAATGGAAACGGTCAGACGATTATATATTCTGGCTTCTACTCAACTCTTCATTGGCTCAAAGGAAGTCAAACAAGTAAAGATCGATGAATATTTTCGTAAAAATTAAATTAAAATGTTTAATAAATGGAAAAAATATTTTTTTGTAATTTTGTCTCATAAAACTTGAATAAACATGTAGAATGATTGAAGAAATATCTTTTTATTCTATGCGCTGCGTAATTAGGTGAATTTTTAATAAAAAAGGTGTGTACGCATCAATCTGTAACATTACCCATACACTATATCCATCTATATGTTCACTTAATGAGACACCTCTATATAATGAACGCGTTTTGAATGGTCCCGTTGGTGTTCATCTTATGGAGGTTTTACCGTATTCTTTTTTTTTTATTCATGTCATATGTTAGTTTTTGAATTTTCATGAGTCATAATGTTGATATTATTTTTTTGTATAGTCGCAATTTAGATATAAACTTTAAAAAACAGATTATATCTGACCAATATTCTAAATGAATGAAAGTCATCCTTACCCTTTATCTTATAATTTTATTAATAATCACAACACACATTCAATTTATAAGAGTAAGCATGATGAGTTAATAGAAAACTAGATTAAATCAAGACAATCAGAAGTAGACTACTTTTAACCTTTGTTTTCGCTTTTGTGTGAATGAAACGTGTTGCTGGCGGGATCGCACAAAAAAAGATCTTCGCAAAGTTTAAGACTGGTTCACTCAGAAAAAACCATAGTCTTGGTCTGACTATCCAGGACACCGAGAATCGTCTTTTGTATGTCTCGAAGCAGCACCAGGATACGATCATACTAGAATAAAGAAAAGCTTGAAATTAGCTGATATTTGCCTAATGCAAAGACTTTAACTAAATATTAAACAAATCAAGTGCTAAATCGAAAAAATTCAAATTTAGTATTAAATGGGAAATAAAAAAAAACTTAATCTAAATTAAAAGGTCCATTTTATTGTCAATCACTGATCAGACAAAAAATCATCTGCTTTTTCCTTGATTTAATTACTATTTATTTCAAGTACGTGATCTCAGTCTATCATGAAACTCGTATTTAATCTAACTTCATCATTTAGATAACTATTTATCTTTAACCTTCATCTGAATCCTTTGTTTTATTACTCTACTACTATTACATTCAACTAAAAAGATCATTTTAATCTTAACTATCATATATAAAAATAACATTATCAAAAATTTACACTTAATTTTATCATTTATTTTTTGATTAATAGTCAATGTTCATTAAATTCTTTGATTGAACGATGTTTATGAAGCTTCGTTGGCTTGCTTTTGTGGTCACGGATCTTTTACTAACGTGTCCAGTTCTTTATATATTTTTAGTTGTTGTTGATTGTTGTGACTGGCACTCGAAACTACGATTGTGCTTTTTCAAGCTAGCAGCAGCACCTTCTATTTTTGTAGGCATTACCGCAAAAACCTAAAATAAATGCAAATACTTGTTTTAGTTGAGTGACTTTCAGAAAATCAGCAAAAGACACAAAATAAAAACCAAACTTTCAAGTCCTGTGACTTGGAAATGTGAAAGTATACGAAATTGATGAAATTGTGATTGATCGCTGCCGAATGAAAACGGCGAATGCATTTTTATATTTAAAATTGAGAAAAAGAATGTGACTTTTATGAGATACTTATGCCATAAAAATCATTAAAATGAATTGGAAAAAGATTTGCTGTTTCTAGTGGTCGTGCTCTGAAAAAAATTATTATCTAGAGAATGCAATAATAATTTTTTGGAACGATTCAACTAAAAATTTCCCAAATATTTTTCTCTATAATATATATATCTATATAACAGCTAGCCAAATTGATGAACATCAATTGAGCAACAACGGTCGTACCTTATAAAAAATGGCCCATAAATGGATTATTTCCCATTTATGGTTTGATTATGTAATTTGAAATCTATTTACAAAGCAATTCAATACAAATAAATTACTTTTTTAATATCTAATTCAACTCTTTATTTTAAATCTTCCTTACAAGAGACTTCAATACAGATGAATTATTGCTTAGTTTATATTCATTTATTTTTCACCCATCGACTTCCCATTTAAGCTCAATGAAACTGACGAAGTTTTTATTGACGTATAGTGTCATATATGTATGTGGAACTTTGTTTTGAAGAACATCACTGATGTGCTCGGCAAACAAGCAAAGTTATTTTTGAATCCATCACTATTATATCGATGATGACAGCTTTCCTTGAATATGTTTACATTCCTTCTACCATTACCTTCAATTATCATGCATTTTTTTTTCTTTTTCATCTTATTTTTCTATGAGCAGTAGAAATTGACAAAATCTTGAGTGACGTATAACTTAATGTATATATAACCAATTTTGTTTTATGAGTAAATACACTGATGCGCAAAAATGAAGGATATCATACATTCGTTTTTTATCTGATTTTTATATGTCTATTGGATATTGATAAAGTTTTGATTGATGTATAGTCTAATGTAGATATGCAAAATTTTATTTTGAATAATATCATTGACGTGCTCGGCAAACGAGCAATTTTATCTTTGAATTCATCACTATTATATTGGTGATGACAACTTACCTTGGTTATGTTTACACTCTTTCTACTATTACCTTTAATCTTCATGCATGTTTTTATCTTAGTCTTCTATTAGCAGTTGGTATTAATGAAATTTTGATTGACGTCCAGTCTAAATTGTGTATACGCAATTTTGTAGACAGGATAGTGCATTCAACATAAAAAAGACATATTGTAAACTTGGAAATAGAGACAAAAGTATGAGGGATCAGACAACAAAACATTCGAACACGACTTTGACGTTCAGTGACGAGTTCGGATGACTGACGTCTGTT